>JAVQJG010017394.1:0-17654 GCA_036024015.1 Craterocephalus amniculus | reverse complement strand
GCTGCACGTCCTCATTTTTGTCTCCAAATACTCCGTCTTCTTCTAACTTCTTCTCTCAAACTCTCTTTCAAATAATCTCTGTCTTTGCGCCGCTAACTCGCGCGTCTAAACTCCCGCGGTTGACTTAATTTTCTTTTTTTCTCCCGCGGTTGGATTTTGACACAGCGATTCTAGCTAGCAATTCTGATGTTGGTAGATGCTAAGGTAAAGTCGTCATGTAGAGTATCAGCAGATTCGACCACTTTTTCCAGTTTGTAAAATGGAGAAAATATGGAGAGAAATGCCCCTCCCGCCATCCCATCCTACGAGTATAAGTGCGCATTTATGCGCGAATAAACATATTTTACACAAACAAATTAAAACAATCATATCTCCGGTTTTATTTGGTCTATCGGCGCTAAATAAAAACTGTGAGAGAGTTTGAAATCCGCACTTTCGCGTAAAGTTGACAGCAGTGCTCTTTTAGGTACGGTGCTTTAAAGACATCATGTGATCTGATCACGCCAGCGTGATCATAGGACCCAGAGGGTTAAAACATCATCCAATATGCTCCTATATTCTGTTTCTGACAAGCTGTATATCCTTATCCAGTCCACAGCAGGAGGCTGATGCTAAACATCTGTGTACCTGATGCCACTGATGTCTAACTTGTTAAGTAAAACATATTCCTGACCTTACATGTACAGTCTGTCACTCACTCACAAGCAGCTGTTAATATTTTGCCAATTTTGTGGGGATAAACCATATGTTGGTGCCACCAATTAAAATGACTGGTATTTCTATTCTAAACTAAAGCCATCGAGTTTCCTCGCCTCCTGCCTGACAGCAGCAGGGATTGGCCCCAGTCCCCTCATCATCATCTGCATCTTTAGTTACGTCCTGTAACCGCTGTCAATGCTTCACTTAAAAGCATCTTTTTTCTTTGTTATTGGTGAGTTCAGTGTTTTTACACTTTAAAGCTACGATGCAAGGTGAAATGCAAATTACTGTAACTGATCTTTTAATGAACAGTATTTTAGCAATACAATCTTTAAGGTGAACTGTTACTTGGACTATGCATCCTCTTTGGTCTCACAATCCAATTCAATTATAATTATCTTGTCAACAAATGATTCGGTTCGATTCCACAGTGAGTCGCTATGTCGGCATCTTCAGTTTTCTTTTCAGCTTTCCTTATAAATTAATGCAAGCAGTTGCATAATAATGAACTACCTGTTCATTTTGAATCATTTTATAAATCAATCTGAATGTCCTGATATTGACAAATATCTTAAACATGTAAACAATTATTGAACTTTGTCAGAAAATGAAGAAACGTCATTACTATTCTTTGATGTTCTATTATCAAAAATGGCTCAGCAGCCCTCTGATGATGACATTTTTTGCTGTAATTAAAATTCTAAAAAATAGATCACAATCTCTCCATAACCTTTTGTTATGGTGCTAAAACATAACCTCATAACAAAAACAAACACTTGTTCAGACGTTGGAATTTAAGACTGCTGTCCCCACATGTGGAGAATTTTCACTGACTAAACAAATCAATAAAGAAACAAACATATTAACAGTAAATCTGGAGCTTAACCTCTATGTTATTCTGGAGAACAGTAATATTAAGCTGTAAATGCTGGTGTTTGACCTTGGTCATAATACTAGATAATCTCTGAGTAGTGCGTATGTGAGTGTGTGTGCGTGTGTTACATGAGTGGATGAGTACTTGCTGTGTGTTCATTCAGACGTTTCCCTGCACGCCTCCGTGTGTTTGCATACATGCAATATATTTAAAGAGACGTTTGTGTGTGTCAGTGTGAAAATGTGTAGCCACATCTATCACGTAGTCCAGAGAGTTACAGAGTGTGAAATCAACTTTGACATTCATGGTTCTAACCTCCCAAGGCCATCCTAAGGCGGAGTGGAGTGTCACTTTTCAGACAGAGAATAATAGCAGAGTCTTCTCCGGTCTTTGAAGACAACTTTTCATTCTCTCACAAGCTCTTATTCATTTTGACCTAGCCAGTGGAAATAATGGACTTGATGCTCTTGTTTCTCTCCTATGCTGCTAATACTGTCTCATTGCATCCATCTCCCTCTCTTTTGTGTTTTCCTCCTGTCTCTTTGACAGCATTCTCCAAAATAATCTCCTCACAAAGGGGGACTTGAGTCTTCAACCGATATCATAACAAAGAAGCAGCGATATTTGGTCTGTTTAGAAATTGTTGAACAAGAGAAGTCTATTTAAAATATCCCTTAGCTGTTTTCTTTCAAAACTATCTTTAAATGAAGCAACACAAAAGTCTTCCTGATTGCCATCAAAATAAATTTTCTGTTACCCACAGACAAAAAAAAAACATTCATTGTAAATGATACATCCAAAACATCCTCTTTGTGCTTGATAATTTAAACAAAGTCAAGTACATCAGAGTCTGCTTCATCTTCACTGAGTGTCTTTGTCAAAGACACATCATGAATAAATAAAGACACACAAATGTAGGTTAAAAGGAAATATTCTGTGTACCATCTTTAAACCTCTCAAAAACAAAAATTTACTCATTACTTCCTATTATCTTTATTTAGTTATTTTAATCTCCCACACCAAGTTCTATTCTCAGGTCAACTACCCTTTTAACCCTTTATCACTGATTTTCCTCTCCAACAAAGAACAGGAAACTGGTAGAAATTCTCACAGTCTCACCAAAACTGGACAGAAGATGAGAAAAACTTTGCCTTGTCTGATGAGTCAGCATTTCGGCAACAAATTCAGTAGCCTGGCTAACGCGACTAAAATTTTGCAAGCTCCATATAGTCTGGCAAAGAGGCCTATTCAACAGATTTCCAAAATCCCAAAAAAGTGGGAGCCAATCAATTTTGAGCTTATCAAAAGAGGCCGGCTCAACATTGCTAACATGGAGCAGCGGCAGGGTTTGACACAGCGGGAGATTCTGTTTTCAGCACATTAAACAGAAAGTTCTCTGTAAAATGAGCAACGAGTACCTCTGGAGACATTTGTTGGAGGGAAAGACATTTTTGCCTTGCTCCCGACCGGCTTCGTTAAGAGTTTGTTAGCCCTGCTGGCTACACACAAGTCAGAGAAAAGAGTGCTGTGATTGGTTTCAGCTTTGATTGATTTAAGCTTTGACCAATCACAAACAGCGACATTTGAAGGAGACGGGTCAACAGTCCCTTCTCAGAAACGGTTTCCTTATTGGTCTTGGCCAGACTATATGCTCGCAGCAATATAGTCGCGATAGCCAGGCTACAAATTCAGATGGTTGGGTCAGAATTTGGTCTGAACAACATGACAGCATGGATCTATCTCGGGGTGGGCAATATATGGAAAATTTACAGATACCAAGATTTATGGTGATAACTGATGTCATTTTTGCTGATATCGATAAATTTGATATTTTAAGAAAATGAAAATACAATGGGGCTGCCCAGTCAATGCTTATTGGTCCCAGTATGAATTAATTCATATGAAATATTTTATAAAAACTCTTGATTCCCTGCATGTACAAACCAGAGAGTGGCACGGTGGACCTGTACATCAGTCTGACATTACATTGGTGGGAAATAGAAATTGTGTACCATACTGTAGTGCTTTTATCGTCCAGTATAAAATAATTTGCCCCTTCCCATTGGCATTCATGTCAATGTGGTTTTTTTTTTGGTTTTTTTTGCTGCAATTATGTACAATATGCGCACAGTAAGATGCACAACCAGAGGATCAGTACAACTGTACAGTACACTGTACCTTTCCGTTACAAGAAAAAAGTCTGCCACTGAATTAAGCTGAAACTGACAAAAGTAATAATAAATAAACATTTCATGAAAATCAAGACATTGTTTTTAAATTATGGTTCAATAGAAATATTTCTACAAAACAAGTAAAAAATATGAGAAATGAATATGTCACATCACTTATAAGCTAATATTTTGTTGACACCTGTCGACAGGTAAATTGCTCATCAGCAAAGTGCATTGATCCAGGTTATTGTTTGTTTTTTAAATTCTTTTTTCAACTCATTTAGATTAAAAAAACAATGTTGTATTTCACGTAATTATAATTTCACAAATTTATATCTCTTTAGATTTTTTTCGGTCACCAGTTATTTGAATTATATCAAAATGTTTGACTTTTCTCTAATGGAAGGGTAGGAATCATTTGGCAGACAGCTGTAAACAGAGATGTTCAGTCTCAGTATGTATAAGTGCAGGATCATAAAAGATTAACTGTGTTATAATTATTTTTCATATTCTCAATAAACACCTCCACAGAAGCTGCATGCCTTTAACACTTTTTTTCCAGAACAGCAGACAGCATTCAGACAACAAGCAATTACAGGTAAACACCTGAAATCTGCTGACTCACTGTTATGTTGATGACTCATGGTTTAAAATCATCTTCTCACTTTCAGTAAGATGATTGAGTTCAGAAAGACAGAAAACAAATAAATGTAACATCAGATGTTTTAACCAGTGTACACAACCAGTTCTGAACTGAGCTGTTCCTGATCAAGTTAACCAACACTCTAAATGTGATGCACATCAATCACGGCATTGGAAATAACTGTACGTTCAGACCAAAAGCAGCAAGGATGCCCGAGGCAAGGCGAGAAAGCTTGCAGCGTCCAAAGCGGTAAAATATTTTGGCCACTTTAGCTGTTCGACACGTGAATGACATCAAAGTTAAATGGCTCTACTCATTTAAAGGAGCCGCAAAGCATATTTCTTGCAGCAGCACAGTGCTGTTGCTGTAGATCCTTAATGCAGAGTTGCATAGGACACTTTGTGTGGTCATTATATAGCATAGACGCCCGGCTCTCATTGGAAATGTATTGACTTCCGGCGTCCTTGCCGCGTATGCTCTGAACGTACAGTAAGACAAGTTTCCACTGTTACATGATGGTGAGAAAATACATGATAAATTACGCTAAATTGTATTGATAAATATGTGTTTTTCTGCCCTATGAGGAACCTTTTCCAACTCATTTAAAAAAATTTTGATTTATAAACTTTGCAAATAAGACAACTTGCCAGTTGCAAGTTAAAAGCCTGCACAGCGTCCTAATAATGGAAACAAATTACTGTCTCTTAAGAAGATAAAGGCAGATGTCATGGCAAAGCGACATGTTTGTCAAGAAAACACAAGCTTAATAAACCTTACATGGTACATCATGACAGAAATGTGTTGGCTTGCTGACAGAGCTGCACAGAGTATTTCAGTATTTTTGTGGAAAAAGTGGATGAGGTTGGTTTTGTGCTTTAAAGGTGAAGAACTAAAGCTTTTCATCTTTTTTGCCTGAAGACTGAACTGCAGCTGAGCTTCATGTGCATATATGTGTATGTGTTTGCATTTAGGGTGTGTTTGCTGAATCTGGTTTACTTTGTCTTTGTGTTTTGCAGGTTGGAGACAACCCCTAGTTTACCAATCCCTTTGCTCCTCAAAACAGAATGAAAACAGAGAGGGCGGGGAGGCCCCGGAAGCAAAAGGAAGAGGAAGATGAAACAGAAAACAGACGAAGAAAGAACATGGCAGCTATTTTTTTTCCTGTTTTTTCATTTTTGCCTTTGACACATTTGTCTGAAATTATTTCTTTCAATAGACTGGCTAGATTGGATCAGTTCTGTTTGATGCAGCCTATGTGAAATCTGGTTAGTTTCAATCATTCTTATCTCCTTGCTGTCTTTGCAGCTGAAAACATCCTGGCTCGGGGATTTTGTGCTAGCCAAAAATCAGGAATGAAAAAAGTTCTGAACACAAACATAATCCCAAGCTTGCACAATGTTTTCGTTCCACTTAGCCATTCTCACACTTAACATCTTTGTTTTTGTTCCCAGGCTTTTACACTGTGAGATCATGTGAAGAGTTTATCGTCTGCACACCTGCACACAGAGAAAAGACCCAAGTTCTCAAAGTATGATTTTTACTGGTTTTTTGGAAAGTGCAACCCCCAAGCCCTGTATTTCCCCCTCTGGGATTATTTAATGTACGGAATTTAAATTGTACAAGCCCATCCTTTTTGAAAAAAAATGGATTTGGACAGTAAATCAACTATCATCGCCACCTAACTATGAAACAGGATGCTGTAAAACTGGTATAGTTGGGTATTAATCCCTCATACATCTGCGCATTTACAAGCCAAGCTGAGTCCTATGAGAATCCCAAAAATCCTTGATTTAATGAGAAAATCCACCTTGTTTGGTTTTTCGGCTTCAAGATTACTGTAGCTTAAAATACTTTTAAAAGTTGAACATCAGAAAGCTGACTGTGTGCTGGGAGGTGTGATGAACGGACAAGCAAACAGGCTAATTGCTACTCTGACTCATCTGTTCGACCTCCTTTACTTGGAAGTATTTATTTCTAGTATCCAGACGATCTAAAACATGAAGAGTAAAATATTTGAATTCTTTGTTGAAAGACATTATTTTATCTCTTAATCTTTGTTTTAAGCAAAGCCACTAAGTACAGCAGTCAGCTGAGGTTGGAATAAATTAAGTTCTTCTGACATTAGCCTCCCACTCTGACAAAATCTACTTCTGACTAATGTGCTTTTGGTACTAGTAATATCCCTTTTTCCGTAGCTCTTTGTGTTTGACATTTTAATAAAGCACTGTATTGTTAGAGCACACTCCCACTCTTCCTCTGTCGCTCTTCGCTCTTTCATGCTCATGCTCTCTTTTATGTTGTGCTCTGCTGAGACTGTCGTCAGCCCATTGCTGTGTACAGGATGAGCTCTCGCTGACAGGGAGAAGCAAAGGGAGGAAAGTCGGTTGAAGGTATGCAGAAAGACACTTCGAAGGAGTTTGATGCAAAAAGAGGGAGGAATGAATGAGCACAAATGATGTGTGACTGATGAGAGCAAATGGGAGTGAGCAGGGGTTGAAGCGAGCCAGAATCAACCAGCCTGGCCTCATGAAAACTTGTGAAACATTAATAGCTCTTTCTGTAATGGTTAGCATCCCCTGCTTACTGCACATAAAGTCATATATAGGATCGTTACATGTTCAAACAACCATTATACAATATACAGGTATGAGTAGTTGTGTCTTCTTTGTGAATTTTACATAATGAAATAACCTAGAGTGTAGTATTTTTGGTCTTGCTTGATGTGACTTGCACATTTGACAATCAGCCTCAGGGTAAGGCAAAGTTGGATTAACTGTCCAACTTGTCACAACACAACCTGGAGCAATCAGAAAAACTTAATTGATTTATATGTATGTGGTTATTGTTGTAGTTTCATTGCAGCCTTTACCAAACAAAATCCATTCAACATAAAGTTCAAATACTTGAATGGAAGGAAGCAGAAAGTAGAAAATGTTAAATAATTTGCCCCATCACAGAAAACGATGATAAATAAAAGTTATTTAATGAAATGAAAACAGTTACAGGGCAACATGCTGCTGATTTCCAGCAGATACTTCATCTTTTACTCTTCATTTATTATCTACACAATGCGCCGAACAAAAATAATTAACCACATTAATCAGATCTTGTTATCAAAGTGTCTTTAATATGTTTTAAAACAGAAAAACTGATTTTGTTTCTGTAGTTTCTTTGTCCAGATTGTTCCACAGAAACACATTGTCTTACATAGTCCATAGTCAGATAGTCCTGAGTCTTACTTTTAATATATGTTACATGTGCATTATTCACCTGTTGTCCTTTTCCTGCTTTGTGATTGGCTGGAGGAACTCCTGTGGGAGTATAAAATCCCAACCTTCTGGAGTTCAGAACAATTATCTAAACTCATTGTGTTGTAACTCATTTAGGAAGTTGAGAGTTTATGTTCCTTTAATGACATTCTGTGAAATGTTGAACAGATACTTTTGACAGCAAGAGAGTCAGCTTATTGTTGTACAGCAGGTAACATAATTAACCCAGATAAGACATAGTTCTGCTAAGCTTTCATATTCCTGGCATTCCTACCATAGCAGGCCTTTCACCGTACGATTACAGAGAAAGTAATTAACAGACATAGAGGGAATATGACTATATTAGATCCTGGATAAGTGGCCCTTTGGGACAGTTTGTTCTTGTTCTTTCAGTCTCTTTTCATTTTTATTCTCACCCCCACACTAAGTCTTCCACCTCCAATCTTTTTCTTTCAGTCCGTGTCTTCACTTCTGTATCTCTTTCATTTTCCAGCCACTCTATTTCCATCATTTTCTTTCTCATCCCTGCCTCAGGACATCCTCTACTGTAAGTGCAATGATGACTTCATTTTCTGGGCTGGGAGAAGCTTCTTTATTAGCCTGTCTTAATGGTTCTTTATGGTGGCCCAGATACAGTGATAGGTCTTCACAATGCGTCGCCTCTGAGGTCGTATTTAACACATCTGTTAGTCTGACAAGTCCAGTCACACGCACATCGACACAATCTTGTTTCTTTGCACTTGTAAACACTTGAAGTTTTCCATTTCTGCATTTCTAGTCTGTCTGAGCTAATGATTTTCCTCTGCTGGTTTTGCTTCACTAGGTGTTGCAAATATTCATCTGACAAATCAGTAAGTGTAGATGCCTGAAAGCCAGCAGACAGAGCAAAGATCAACTTCTTGTTATAAGTATTGCTTCATTTTCATCTCCTGTGTGTCTCAGCATTCACTGTTTGTATGGCCAGAATTCAGGCTCACGGTCCATTATACAAGACCTACAAACTGGTAAAATTCGGCTGCAGCATTGTTAATACATGGTGAAAATCTGTTCATTTAGCTTTTGTTGCTTCTTTCTTTCTTTTTTTGCTCTAAAGGACAATTTTCACCCAAACATGAGACTAAAAAGATTATTATTCTTTCAAACTTCAAGGAATAAAGCAGATGTGATTAAATACTTAGTAGTGAATATGTTCTTATTTTATATAAATTTAAATAAGCATCTATAGATGCCGTGGAGCTTTAGAACCGTAGGTCGGACTTTTAGTTTAGTCACGCAATTTATCTATTTATGCCCATGAACACATTAAGTTTTAGTCTGTCTACTGCACTCTACAACGACAAACCTACTCTGAAAAATCACAGGCAGAGGCCTCTTGATGCTGCACAGGATCCTTCACCCATATCTTCACCAATCTGACATCACTGCTGTTTGTTACTGATTCCAGTAAATGTAGGTCACTGTGAAAATAAAGTTTATACGTACAATATGAAGTAGAACGACACAACAGACATATATCAGTGGTGAACCTGTATGTTGCAATTCAGCTAAGCCAGCCAATGGGCAGCAGCAACAGGTGAACAACAGCGTGAAGCAGGAAAGGTCTGTTTGTAGTGGCAGTTTGACCAAATCCTGACACAAGTATAGACCTCACCTGGGACACCAAAGTGGCCATTCTCAGAATGATGAATCCCCACTGATCCAGTATCGCCCTGACTGTGTCTGCAGTAGTGAAAACATTCATTCATGACCTTCTACTGGAAGACATACAGTTGATTCTAACTCACCATTTATTGCATATAATAGATTTGCTGGGTTTTGAAGCAGTAAACATATAATAGTACTTTTACCTTTGATGGTTTCATAAATAGTCTACCCCTGGTTTTTTAAAGTATTTTTTTGTCTCTAGTAGCCTTTATTTCATAGTAGCTAGACAGTAAAGTAGAGAATGGCATGCAGCAAGGATCTGAACCTGGGCCAGCTACTCTGAGGAGTTGCAGCATCTGTATGGGAGACTGTTTCTCAACCAGTTGAGCTTCACACAACGTGGTCTGACCCTGTTAATCATGATAATCATCAACCTTTATGTAACCAGATAAGCCAACTATTGCTAAATGCAATTTTTTACCCAATCAACTGGCAAAGAATTCATGGTATTTTGGGAGAAGCGCAGACCTGGCAACCAACTGTGTTTTGATGAGTAGCAGCGCTACAAACCTTGAGCCTCAAATGAAACTTACAAGTTCAATATATACAAAAAGAAAAAAAAGGTTTGAACTTTACAAGCTGGTATCTGCAAGGCCATTTGGCTGTCCCTCTCTTCTTTTCCATTTAGTCCATTTTGCACCTTTTCATTATTGGGGTTTGTCCCAATCTCGCCATCTTGAGTCTTACTTTGTTGTCTCTGACTGCTGTTTGTTAACAAGACCACACTCTGTCTGCTGTACAGTCTAAACTATCCCAGAACCATGTTGCTCTCTTTTCTTATCTTCACCCGATTTGCACTCTTCGTCTTCTCTGTCTGTTCTATCTCCCCTAGGCTGCTTTTAATTTTTAATAAGTCCAGAAGAGTTGCTTTTGAACCAATAAGACATAAGGCAGGTTTCCTGGTGAGGAATTGCTGTAGTTGTATTGACTTTTTACAGGGTTTCTGCACGCTCTTTACTTCTAAACAATGTACATGCGGTAGAGTTCTTCAACTCTGGTCCTCAGGGGCCATGGCCCTGCAGGTTTTACATGTCTCTCTATACGTGATTCAAATAAAATGAATCTTCTCAAGTTCTGCACTAGTCTGTTAATGACTCAGTAAGTGTGTGGGGTTGCAGCAGGATTAGTAGGGTTTGCAATAGACAGATGAGTGACACAATATATCCCAGACTGTGCTGCGGAGGAAAGAAAGCCAAACATCCCTTCTCCAAGCAATTTCTTCCTGCTTCTCCTTGGGTTCCTGAGGCATAACTGAGGGTAGATGCAAACATACACCAACTAACTCACATTCAAATGTAAAAATATAACATTGGTTATCTAAAAACTCTGAAATCTTTTTCTTTTTTTTTGCCTTTTTTTGTGTAAACACATGGAGCACAATATTCACTGGAGGTATATATGAAAATAAGTCATGGAATTCAAAATGGGTAGATACGTTTTTGACCTTCTGAATTGAAAATAGTTGCCCTGACACTCATTTTGAAGAATACACAGCCTGAAAAAGGGCCACTGACCCAACGAGGAAGGTTTGTAAGAAATATGATCGCAAGCACTTGCCTTTTTTTTTTTCACTAAAAGTCAAAGAGAAATTGACCTTTAAAAATAATCACAGAAAGGAAAGGAGGACTCACTTCTCACTGACGAGCAAAGATTTTTGACCTTGTACTTTCAGTGGTGCAGCCCGTCATGGTGTTGCATTGAGAAAAAGACAAACACGTTTGCAGTTTCCTTCAGCGGCTGCTTCTCTTCACCTTATCCTTCCAACTGAAACCTTTCAGGGCAATGGGAATGACATTTTGGGATTTTTTTCTATCCTTTTGTCAACCTAATAAGTCTACTGTTTACTCATGTATGTTGTTGAGGCTGAAATAAAGCAACCTGTACGGGCTGACAACAACAGCTGCATTTAAGAGATGACTGAACCCATGTTTTTCTGATTTCCAAACTGATCAGAAAAGTCAGTTTTCATTTAACTGGAAAATAATAGTTAATTTCCTCACTCACATCATTGATTCTCCCTTTTCAGACACTCACATTTAATTACTGGGTGATAAAATAATAACTAGTAATGGTTAATTACATAAATGACTTTGTAAGAAGCTGCAGATAAGGGACTAAAATGCAGCAATCATCTGTGTCCGTGTCAGCGGAGGCTGAAACTCTCAGCTAATGAGCCATGGGTTGAGTCTGAGTCCCAGGGCGATGGACAATTAACCACGAGAGTCATCTCAGACTTTTCTTCTTTTTTTTCTTTGTCTTTCAAGCTAATCTGAGAAAATTCCTATAAATGTGAAGGGCTTTATGTGAAGTCATGTGTTGAATTAAGCTATAGTCTACTTGTAAAACTCATTAGAAAGAGGACTTCTTGCTCGTACCATGAAGTTCTATGTGCAGACAATGGGCCTTAAATATAAAGTGAAAAGCAACATTGTCTTAAAGACAGTGTTGTTTCTGTCTTGTTTTTTATGAGAAAATGTTAAACACTGAAAGTTTCCATGTGATCTGTAAAACTGTAACATACATGTAAGTACATTCATATAATAATAATAATAATAATAATAATAATAATAATAATGTCAGGATCGTTATTTAAATGCACATTTAACACAAAAAACGGCCATTTTCTTCTTTAAAAAAGTCTAATGATTGCAGGCAGCCAAGTTACAAGATGTGGGTGTTTTGACACACACTTTTCATGATAAGAGGGTCCCACACCTTCACGGTTTCCACAATCTCTGTCTCTGATGCCTCCTCTCCTCTCCCTCTCCTGTTGCTCCTCCAATCATGCTATGACTGCGGTGAGGGAAATTATGAACAGGCTTTGAAATACAAATCAGAGCACGACCCTTCTCTAACCAGGGCGTCAGCAGGTTGTTGGAAGGATTTATACTTCAGGTATTCAGGGGTGTGTCTAGAAAAGTTATGATGGGGGGCCAGGCAGTGGCACAAATAGGATCTTTTTTTTTGTTTGTTTGTTTGTTTAGTCTAGGTTTTAGTAAATAATTAGCTGATTATTACAGCTGAACTGATCATCAGATGTTCAGTTTGTAAAAACAAATGCCATTTATGGTTTTCAGTGTTGATGCAGAGCAACATATAGAAGGGCATTGCACGCTGCATTCACTGACACTTGGACACCTGAGATTTAGCCAAGTGAAAGTTAGTTCACATTAAATATTCATTTGCAATTCATTAGCTCCAATTATGTCTTTCTATGCAGATACATGGCATGAAATGCTCCAAAAACTAACATGCATGTTAATAACACAACATGACTTAGTAAGCAATAAAACCACCTTCTTATAAGAACCAGCTGTCCCAAGATACATACCATGGTAAATTATTCTGAATATTTAACCCAACCAAGTGCAGGTTATGTTTGAGATAAGGCAGCACCATGAATAAATGTATTTTACACAAAGATCAAAGTGGTAAAAATCATAAAATTGTTTAAAAAAAAGGACTATGTAAAGAGCAGTAAAATTCAGATGCAATATACATTGTTTAAAGCTGCATGAGTGGGCAGCAGAAGCTCAGTGGCCATATAGGCTAGAAATGATAGTATGGAGATCAAACCTGAGACTTTTCCGCCATCAAATAGGCTTTGTGATGTCTTTGCCACCCAGTGTTGCACATGGATTAAATATTGTTACATGACATTTAGGGCGACATTTTCTCTTGAACAGTTAAGTGCCACAAGTCTATAAATTTTAACCATGCCTGACCCATATCGTAGTTTTAGTCCCTGGCAGTATCACAGCCATGCTGACCAAAGCCTTCTCCTACTGGTTAATTAATCAAGTGATGTAAGCTGAAAAGCGAAAATAGCTGGTGCCATAACTCAGAGTTGGGTACAACTAGGCCATGGTGTGGTTTTTAACTAGCCACCGCCTGTTTTATGAGTCAATAAAAAAGTTGAAAATGATGGCAAAGGAGAAAAAAGAAAGTAGAAAAAGGTTAAAAGGGACTGATAGATCTAGACAAAGGAGAGAATGGGAAAGAAGATAAGAAGGAGAGAGGCACAGATAGAAGATTATGAAAATAAGGAGAATGGTGCAGCTTTTTGCAAATTATTACCTCATTTTCTTCTCTCTGAAACCCATCTGGTCTCTGACAAAGATGCTTTGATGGCTGACATCTTGTGAAAAGCCATGGGAACAAATCACACAAGATGGTGAGTACATTACGACTCTGCTGTCCCTGAATTCAAGTAATTAGTTTCATTTGAAAAGCTCAAGGGCATCACGCCTCACTCTTCCCTTTCTTTTCAAATAATTGGTAATGGAGAGGCAGCAGACGGTGAGATTCTCTGTGAATTTAAGCAGTGTTCAAATATTTTGTTTTATCTCCTTTTTCTACCAAAATTCATTTGATAGTCTAAGTGTGAGAAATATGTGGCAACCTGCTTCTGTGAGCAACCAAATGAGTTCTGTCAATGATTGGAGCTCTGTAATGTAAAAGTATAAAAAACAGTAAAACAGGGTGGCTTTGTTACAGAAAGCCTCAGAGGGGAAAAATCAGCCAAAGTTCAGTCATTGGGCTTTAAAAGGAAGTGATTAGAGTTTTTAGAGTGGCAAACACACCTCTGTCCCAGCTGTTTTGGAATGTGTTGAAGGCGTAATATTTTTTTTCATTACCATGTGGGAGGCATTATTTTCTCTTCACACATTTCTGTGAAGCCTGTAGCTGCAACATCTGACTAGTTTAAGGTTTTATGAAGGAGTGATTAGTATCCTGCCATATAGATTTTTTTCAATTTCAGATAATAGAATGTGATTGTATTTCACTGATCAGATGTTTTTGACTAACCCTCTCTAACGTAAGAGGCCATGCCACATTTTGATGTTTGAGAAATACCAGAAGTGTGTGAAGAGGCGTTGGCGAGATGGTGCTCTCTGACCTGAGAGGTTAAAAGAAACAAAACAGCCTGCAGATATCTGGCTGGTAAACAGGGAGATGTTCTTCCTAACATCTGGGCATTGCTTAAAGGCTTCTTTACAAATAAACTTTGTTTGGCTTGTTTTTGCTCTTCAGGTTATCTGTGAATAAAATAAACATACACTATATTGCCAAAAGTATTCGCTCACCGGCCTTGACTCGAATATAAACATAAAGCAATACTTTGCTTTTTTTTAAACCTCGGGTCTGTTGACATCTTTCATCTCATACATGGGAGTGATGGAGAAAGGAACGTTCAAGATCGCTCCAGTATTTAGCAGGCAGCTAGCAGCACAGCTATTGATAAGTATTGGGCAGTTGGCTCTGTGTCTGTGTACACCCTTAAAAACGTGCTTTTTTTCCACATTGAAGTGCCGTGCTGGTCTCAACGAGTGTTCGACAACATACTAGAGAGGAGAAATGAAGGAAAGTATCTGTATTACCTGCCGATCGCTATGTTTGGTGTCAATTAGTGGAATGTCTCACTGTGTTTTGTCGCGAGTTATCGCGCAATTACGAGATACGAGATAATCCCGCGAGATTTGGACACAGACAACAATTCAAGGCAATCGGCACGTCATTCAGATACTTTCCTTCATTTCTCCTAGTATGTTGTCGGACACTCGTTGAGACTATCACTTCGTTGAGACTAGCACTTCAGTGTGGAAAAAAAACTGTTTTTAGGGCGAACTGTGACACAGAGCCAACTGCCCAATACTTACCATTAGCTGTGCTGCTAGCTGCCTGCCCAGCAAAATACTGGAGTGATCTTGAACGCTCCTTTCTCCATCACGCACATGTATGAGAGGAAAGATGAAAACAGACCCACGTTCAAAAAAAGAGAAGTTCTCCTTTAAGTGTAATCCCATTCCTTATCTATAAGGTTCAGTATGATGTTGGCCCACCCTTTGCTTCCGGCAAAGCTGTCCACAAGGTTTAAGAGTTTGTTTATGAGAATCTTTGACCATAAACCCATTTCTGAGGTCACACAGAAGTTGGAAGAGTAGGCCTGGCTCTCAGTCTCTGTTGTAATTCATCCCAAAAGTGTTCTATCAGGTTGAGGTCAGGTCCCTTTGCATGCCAGTCAAGTTCCTCCACACTAGACTCTGCTAGCCATGTTTATTATTTTTTAGTGGACAAGCGAATAGGCCTACTATTTCCAGATCAGCGCTATTTCTTTTATGCTGTTTCTAATGATTTTTATTAACTGATCTCTCTTCAGTGATTCATATGAAATGGCAAACAGGTTGAATGTGGATTTCTTTTTTTCACAGCTTCTTTCCCTGCATATTCAGTTACAGGTGTCATTATATCCATTAAATGTGGATTATTTGTAAAACAGGCAGATACATTTAGCTTTTCTATCCTTTTGTTCTTCTTCCAATTTCTTTTCATGGTTGAAACTGCTGAAGTCTTTTTCAAAAGGGTAATACCTCTTTATTTTACAGCCCGTGCTTGAGTGAACACATGGACCTCCTCTTTGCTCGCTGTGTGAATCCAAATACACAAATACACAAAGAGAGAGGAACCGAGAGAAATAGATGAAGAGCAGGTCTGAGTTTTTTTTATTTTTATCTGATGGATGTACAACAACATGGAGAAGGATTCTGTATCAGACTTATCAGAATCTACTGTCCTTTATCTGGATTAGAGGATTAAAAGATTACACCTAACATGAACACATAATCTGATTATCTGTTTCATTATTAAATTTACTAACCCACACTGTACTGTGTTGTTGTAAAATGGCACATTGAGTGGTTTAGGTCAAACATATCAGAGGGATTTAATCTTCAAAGCTTTCTTCTTTCTACATAAGCTTTAATTAATAAAATAAGTCTGTTCAAACATATTTTGATGTAAATTATACAAATGTCACGATAAAGATTTGCAAACAGTGAATGTTTGTGTGATCAAGAACTGTTTGCAAGCATGCATGATGTGTTTTTATCTTAAGCAAAGAGATACAAACTAAGAAAGACATCACAGACAATTTTTTTGACGCAGTATTAAAGAGCATGTTGTCTTTTTGTTTTTGACCTTTGCATGTTTTTAGAAGTTTCTTTATCTTACCTGCTACTGTAAGGGAAACTGCTTTTAATGGCAAATTTACGAGGTTATCGCCGGGGCTCAATAACATTACACACTCTGCTGCACTTGGATTGAAAGGTCATTTCACTTTTTTCCGCTCCACAATGGCCAGGGTAGTTGTTGGTTTGTTGAAAGTCAGAAATAGCAGCAGAAAGAATAAACAAACAGTAGATCTCGTGTAAAGAAAAGAGAATTTTCATCAAACTTTAAGAGGCTTGAAAACCTTATGTCACCTCTTTTTATTCAACAGCCATTGTTTGCTTTGTGCGTTTATCCCTTTTGTTCATCTCTCCTTTTCTCGTTCTGGCTCCTTTCTTGGTTTTTTTTCTTTTTTGCACATTTTGTCCTCTTTCTCTCTGCTCTCACTCCCATTCATCTGTATTATCAAATTTCATGTACATGAGAGGAAGACAATTATCTTTGTGGATGACACTATTTGCTGAAATGCACTGATTGTAGGGTGATGTCAATGTGCAACCACAACACAGCCACTTCATAAATACACTGTTGTCTAGCTAGGACTCCCTGGTAACACAAATCAAAGAAGGAGGTATGTGACAAGGACAGTTTACAAGACTTTGTATGAATTTCTATGGTACACAGGTTAATATAAGTAAACAATAATGCCTGAGGAGGTCACCATTATCAGAAATTAATGGATGACATGGAGGGGTGAACCGTCCGACGTGAAGCTATTTCACTATTATTTTTTATTCTGGCACTTAATAATCATAATTGTAATAAGTTCCTGGGTGCACTTTTGTCATGGGCGGATCTACAGGGGAGCAAGGTGGTGCAACTGCCACCCTGGTTTATACCCTTGCCCCCCCAATTGCCCCACCCAACATTTATGTGTTTAAAATAATACTTGTAAAACCAATTGCTTAAATGTATACAAGCACATTTTTGCATTGAAAAAAGGGAATATTTGACCTAAAAATACATATTTTAAACTAAACTCTTGTGTATCTGAAAAGCTTAGTTCCAGCCCTGCACTGCCTCCCGCTGCGCGGCAGCGCGCTCTGCCCTCACGCCATGTGAATGAGACTGTCTTGTCTTCAGTCTGGAAGGGTGGAGTTACTGAGCAGGACAGGTAAAGCTTTTTTCCCCGCATGTGATGCTCTAAGGCACAAAGTTTAAGTAAAATTAAACTCTGAATGAATTAGATGTCTTCTAAAAAAGACGGAAGATCCCGGCTGAGTGCACTCATTAATTGCTTGCTAGCAGCACTCACTCGTGTTTGGATTGTTTGAGTGCATTTCCCT
>JAVQJG010017377.1:0-16020 GCA_036024015.1 Craterocephalus amniculus | reverse complement strand
ACACACACACACACACACACACACACAGGCATGCAGAGCATCACACACATCAGTCATCTCCCCACCTTGCCTCTCCAAGGACAACTTCATCACCAGTTGCTATGGTTACTCTACCTCAGTCAGAGCAATAATGAAGACATACCACACATACACACACACACACACACACAAACACACACCGATACATACGCACCTTGCATTATTAAAATAGTCTTGAATCCATGAAAAAGAAAATCCACAGCTCACTCACACAACCAGATATGCACATCTAGATGGTAAAAAGATGCCATTATGTTTCTCTCACACACACACACACACAGATTAACTCCCCCATACATGTACACACACACACACATACTGTATATGTATATGTATCAGCCACTGTTTGCTGCGTCCAGCAGTGGCTGTTTGTGGGCTCCATGGAGGGTGTGTCCCAGCTGGCCCTGTACCAGTGTGAGCTGTACGGCCAGGCCTGCGCTGAGTGCTGCCTGGCCAGGGATCCCTACTGCACCTGGGACGGACATGCTTGCAGTCCCTACATGCCCACTGTGCGCCGGTTTGTACCGATTCTCTTAACTTTTGACCTTTTCTATCAGGCCAACCCCAGCAAACTTTAGTAGCAGAGCCACATCATCATTATGCAGTGTGTTTATCATAAACCTGTTGTCACAAATTGCTGCTTTCAGTTGTTCGTTAAAAAGCAACGTCTGATTAATTGCAGGAGAAATGCTCGTCATTTAGGGGAGGATGAAGATCCACTGACTCAATGTGTCAGACAAGGAGGTAAGGAATAAATTCCCTGGTCCCCGTCAACAGTATAACCATGCCTGAGCTACAGCAGATTTATTCCAGCAGTGACCACATACTTTCTAGTTGGACTCCCTGCTACAGTACAAATACAGTAATAGCAGAAAACATACAGAATCCAAGTTAGTTTTATTTATAAGCCCAACATCCCGTCCTGTTATCAAACCTGAGTTAAGAATTATGAAAAGGGCCATTTTGTAGTTTTCTACACACTGATCACATCTTGTTTGCCTCTGAAGTTTTCTTCAGTCTTAGTGAAGGTGTTGCTGCCAAAATATGGCTAGAATACAGTTTTTCAGTTATTCATCTTCACCATTTCTGTTTCTGCGTTTTGTTAGATGCATTATGAAAGGTAGACACAGCTACCTGAACACTTTATCTTCTTACATCATTTTCCTTTTGCTTTGTGGTGGGAATTATTTATTTTTTGCCAGAGTTCTGGACAGCTCAGCAAAAGAGCTTATAGACCACACAAGGTTCAAGGTTTAAATGTGAATCACCTCCCCAGACTTTGATTATAATAAATAGCCAAGTTATTGACACAATAGGCTTTTTTTAACTGTATGATTATGAAGTAAAATTGTTATACACTAATGTTACTTAAAATATGAAATATTAGAAAGTTTTGCCTTTATAAATTGTCATTTTGAATATTAGGGATTACTCTACCTTCATGTTTATATAAGAATAATAGACATACATGAATATCTCCTGTATTAAACTGAATATTTAATTCAGCTCTGACTATTTAAAAGAAAAATCTAAGGTAATTTAAAAGAGTCTACAAGTCACAACAACATGAAACCGTCTCCAACCTGTCACATCTTTTCGTCATCCTGAATCAGCTGGGCTGCAGGTGGAGGCGGAGCACAGAGTTATGATGGTTGCCGAGGGTAACAGCACCTACCTGGAGTGCTTGCCTCGATCTCGGCATGCTGCGGTGACCTGGTACAAACAGGCCGGAGAGAATAGTCCCGAACTAAACCAGGTACATGAAAGCATTTCACTGCTGTGGTTTCAGTAATGCTGTCCACAGCGACGGGAGCTCCATGTGTGATGATTGTGTCTCTCCAGGTGGTAACAGGCGACCAGCTGGTGGTGATCGAGCGGGGCGTCCTGATTCGCAGAGCCGAGCTAACTCACGGGGGCACGTACCACTGTCAGGTGGAGGAACACGGCTACCACTGGACGGCCGTCACCGTCCGTCTTGCTGTTTGGAGCCCTTCAGCCGGTCGTGTCCTCGCTTCTTTGTCCAGTTCGTCCATTCAGAAAGCAGGGACTCAGCCTTGGTATGAGGACGTGATGGCGCTGATCCACCCAGGGAACCTGGGCCAGCACTGCAAGGCTCTGGGGTACCGTCCCCCGCGCAACAGCCGCCGACACAGTGACATCATGGCGGCGCTACGAAAGGAGCAAGAGAGAGGAGAGAAGCTCAAACACGGGGGAGGAAGAGGGGGAGGCGGGGGAGGCGGACGTACCGCGGGGAGGAAGAGCAGGAGCAAGCCGCAGCAGAGGGCACCGAGGAGCGCCTGAGCCCAGATGTTCAGAGACGGTTCACACTTTACACATGCACACACTTAACTTATGCACACACACACACACCGTATGTACAGAGACTACTTCATGTGCATGATTTAATCTGCAAACAAAAACACCATCCTCTCTTTATTCTCAAAAACGGTAAAGCTACGCTACACGTAATGTTCTGACACAGAGGAGGATTCAGGACAGCTGAGGACTGTTTCACCTGGACAGATTACTTGGTTTGTAAAATTTAAAAAAAAGTAACGTAGCTTCTTAGGTTGTGTAGCATGTTGAATGAAGGATGAACTGCGCGGACTCTGCATTATGACGAGGACATTGGAGTGGACATTTTTTCCATTTGGAACTTCCAGTCCTGTGCTAGAAGTTGAAATCCAGCTTTCAATCCTTTCTAAGCTGTTGCTGCTTTATGAAAACCCCATCGGTGGCTGCATGCTTTTACCCATTAAATGCAAATCACGAATACAATTATTCTTCAATGCTGAACAGATGTTTTTAGATTGGTTTTCTACCTCCAAGGCAAACTTTCATTTCTATTTCTCTCAGTGACCTTGTGAGACTGTGCCTGAGAGATAAAAGGTATTGTAGTTGCAAAAAGCTTTTTATAAACTCAGTAAAACTCTCAAATTCCAAGGACACTCCATCCTCAGACCTCTGAGTGTTGAGGGTCAGCTGCTTAAAAGCATTTCGTGGAATGAACCGTGCTGCTGGAAAGAAAACAAAAAGAAGCAAGCATGTAGAATATGTGCTGAAAAGAATGTGTATGCTGTATCAGCTGCACAACTAAACAAAAAAAACCTGCCTGGAAAATAAGAAGTGAGTTATTAAGCAGCCAGGTAGTAGCTTAACTCAGCAGCAACTTTGAAGAAAACCAGTTGGGCCTATTTGGAGCATATGAAAACAATACTGATGCGTTTTAACCCCCACCCCCACCCCAATCAACGTGTAACCTATAACACGATCTTCTAAACAATTCACCCACTCTGAGGGTTTTGTTTCTTCAGAAAGGTGCGGCTCAACCACGAGATGAGTGAGCTCAGCCACAAAGAGGCAGAGAAAAGCACGGTGATGGCTTTGATGGGGTGGTGGATCAACTTTCCCAGGACATTAGTGCCTCATGCTGCAGCCGTACACACACACACACACACACACACACTGCAGGACGGGTTTGGTTCAGAGGCATTGCCGGCACTAATTTTGTTCTATGTGGGAACAAAGTGAACAAAAGACCAAATGCGTCACCTTATTTTTAGTAGTCTCTTGGGAATCTGTCATTCATACATTGTATAGATATACGGGACCTGCTAAGGATTTTTAAGATATGTCTACGTTAACAGGAAAAAAACCTCCCTGATGTTCATAATTGAATGTATATTAAATGGCTTTAATGAGGGTCATGATTAAACTAATCACTACCAGACATTTAGGGAAAACATGGGGCATTGTTTTGTTGCTACAATCTAAAATCATGTTTCTTAAGTATTAGAAATGGGCAGTTTTGAAGCTTCTGTCGCTTAAAGAAAAATCTGTTTTACTGTGACTTTGGTTGTGACAGTTCCCTTCGCACATAGAACCTTGTAAAATATTAAGATGTATTTAAAAGATGTTCCACTTGTATCTGATAACACATGAACAAAGAAACACATGTTGAAGAGGACAGAACTGAGACCCTGTACATAACCTGCATGGTTTTTCTTTGTTTTGTTTTTCAACTATGTATGGGCCATTGGTGGCTTTAGGTGAGTAACGCAGAGTGCTACTCCAGCTGGTGATGACATCTGACTGCAAATTATGAAACCAGCCCTGTGTAAAATAAAGAGGCGTATATTTTACAAAGTTGGAAGCGGAGAAACTGCTAAACGGGACTGGCGTCTGGTGGACTCTGGCCCGTGAGGTTTGAATAGCTTCAGTGACTTTGTAAGGTAATAAATTGTGATTTGTTCTTGATGTTTAAATGTAAAACACTTCTTCCACACCTCTGTTTAAGTGCTTTTTACTTGCCCATCTGATTCATAGCTAAAACTGTTTCATTATGAGGCTTCAGGAACTAAAGGCGTGTAAAAATCAGTTTTTCTGGGTTTTTTTTTTTTAAAGCTGGCCCTTCTCAAAAGAAACCAATAGTCTCAATCACACATTTGAGCTTAACATTACTGCAGTTGTTTATGAGTAACACTGTTTTAGAAATAGAAATATCTTGTTAAGAGAACAGTGTGCGACAGAGAGCCAGACAGTCTAACTAAATAAAACCTTGACTTTGATTTGTATGGCCTACAAGCTTTTTGAGGTACAATAATAACAACTTTGTATATATTTAATTCATTCCACATGATGCTTAGTAGGCAAAGCCATCTGTAATATCCCATTTTAGATCTTGTAGTATCCGGATGCCTTTGGTCTTAGAGCTGTATGTATTTCTCCACAGTGAATACTTCTCTGTGTATTTGGGTGTGTTTGACTTTAGTGGGATCTGGGTGAGAGTTCTCACAAAAGTTCACAAGCTAAGCTAGTAAATCTACCAAATTTGGGAAGTCAGCATTTGATTGGAGACACATCTGATGCTAGAAGAAAAATAAACTGGAGTAACTCAGAGCAGAGTGGCTGCAGAAAGTTATGGGTTTGGCTTTTTTGGCTTCTCGGTTTTTGCCTCCTTGGCTTCAACCACATGAAAGAAGTCAGCACTGCTGAGCTCCTTCAACACACGTGTTTGAAGAAAGAAGAGAAAAAAGACCGTTTATCATTTGAAGCTGTTTAAATGTCTTAAAGACATTAAACTGAAAGTGTGTGAGTGTAAAGCCGGCTGTTTAAATTCTATATAGTCAGTAATACTTTTATTATGTTGGTGCCAAAAACATGGGAGAAGTCTCAAGTAAGTTTTTAAATTTCAACACCCCAACAGTTTCTATGTAATGATATCACGGACTCCACTATGTAACTGTGATTTGCTATGATGTTTGATCTATGTAGGGATATTTTCCGTCTATATATCACGTAACATTACTGTCCATGAAATTAAACTTTAACTTATTTTAGCCATCCTAAATAATTTATAAGTTCTCAAAATACCATAGTTCAAAGTCATGGCTATTTGTATCAGAAATTAGGGAACTGATACTAATACTCATTGGTCTTTCCAAGTGAAAACCTTTGTGTTCAGGAAAAATCAAACCAATTGGAAATGTCCAAAATGCAAGAAGTGAATTTTCTTTATCGAATAACTTATCTGTGGAATTATTTTAGCGCTTGAGGTCATGCAGCAGAATCCAGTGGCTGATTTGACAGGTTTATCATCTTTGCCTTCAAAAACCCTCAATTGCTCTGGCCAAATAGGCTTCCAAGAGGTTAATCCACAGCAGCTGGTGTGTTGGTGGCATGTGTCCACAGTATGTCGTGTTGTAAATGGGAATGCATTTTTAATTACATCCATTATGAAAGGCACTACTGAAAGTACTATTAGATGCTAGCTGGAAGAGCTAGCATAACTGTTTTCTATATTTGATTAACTAATTATTTTGTCTGTTTTGGAAAGAGGCTAAGGGGTGTTCGTCCTGCAAACACTGTGGCAAACAAAGTAACATGTCTTCTTTTAGGTTTTAAATGATATATTATGTTTTAATTATTATATTTTGCATGTAATTAATTTCATTTAGAATATTCTACCAGTTAACTGAAACATCATAACTACAAGACAACATCCTTGTGTCAACCCTGGTTTGAGGATTTTGTGTTTACATGAGTGTGTAACATGGGGATTTGACCGATCCAAACATCTCTCTAGTCCACGGCACAACTCCTAAGAGACATTTTTATGTTCAGGGGTTCTAAACATTAGTGTTTCCCTCAAGGATGCGGTACAGAGCTGGTCTTCATTCATTGCCAGGGCCTTGTGTCTTTCACTAGGTAATGCTGTATTTACATCTCCGTGCCAATTCTCATCAGTTGTGATTTTCCAGAGCAGCTTCTCTGCAGCTGGAACAAACCTATCATCAAATGATCTCCACTCATGAGACTTTGTTTTCCTTTTTGTAAATATGTATAAATGTCGGCTTTCAAACGAGTGTGTTTGTGTTTTGTGGTTTACTGTGCCTTCAAGAGATATAGCTGCCCAAAGTCTAAACTACTTCAGCCACACTTGTGTACTGTAGATATAACTCATAACACTGCCAAGTGAAAACCATACATATTAATTATGTGTGTTACTAATGACACCTTTTCTCAGTTAAAAAAACTCTCCACATCACTTGTTGGAATCTTTTCATTTTAAAGATTAAGTTGCAGCTTTAGAGACGTTTGGAACTGAAACTTGCTCTTTCAAATGGAGCAGTTTGCAAAGGCATGGGTGTTAATTTGAATAATTTACCCCTCTACCTGTATAAGTTAATTCAAGTGCTATTTTTATATACTCTTATTGTAATCTTCTACAGAAGATACAACCTTGACTAAAGTTTCCCAGTTTGGAGGCACTACGGTGAAATTCATTCTATTCCATAAATGCTTTTATTCACATTCGCTGTACAAGATTAGCTTCACTCCAAAACTGTAACATAGCATTTAACCAAACCACCATCTGTCTCTGCCAAGGTAACCACCATATACTTTATCTTTCAGTGTCAAACAACTGGTATGCTGAGCTATCAAAGAGAGGAATGAAACATTCCAGATACCAAAATCTTTTCACTGTACATGATTTACTGTTGGCTAACATAAAGGTCAGCAGTTCATTTTCCTCAGTCTCTTACTTCTTGTGAATGCACTCCACACTCCTCCACAGACTGACTTAACGTAAGCCATTGAAGCCTTTTCTTTAACTGCTCAGTTGCATTTTTCAAGACTAATTCCCTATGAGGATCAGGAAATCACAGGAAAATAGACAAGCATGCATTTAGAATACAATATCATACTGCATTGCTCATTTTTGTCATTTATTAAACATTCCTCTTCCGTTGTTTTCTAATTAGCCACTGCTGCCTGTGGTACTTTAAACATTAACCCTACTTTCAAAAGGTTTCATAGCCTTCCAAATGCAAGCACAGTTCAATTATTACAATGTCATTTTGACTGAATGGTGTCAATTTATAAGCAGTAAAGGCTATAAAGTGGACATTTTGTGCTGTGGGGCGGCAGTGGCTCAGGCAGTGGAGCAGGTCATCCAATAACCAGATGGCTTTTGGTTTAAATCCTACTTTCCCATGTCGATCTGCCAACATCACGTCCTACCGTAGTTAAAACACCAATAAACATGACTATAACAGAAACATGGAGACCAATAGATCCCCTGCTGTTTCCACCATCCTTCTTCTCTGTCAATAAACCTTGTGCAGGACACTCCACCCCTCACTGGAGACAAGGTGGTGGTCGGAGAGGCCGTTGAGCGGGATTGGCTGCCCCACCGTTTACCACTGCCAATAGAGAATGAATGAATAATGGATTCATTGTAAGCATTTTAAGGACTCTGAACAGAAAAGAAGGGTGCAATTTAAATCTAATCTGCTATCATTGTTGTTCTTGTTTTGCTGTGTGAGTCAAACTAGATTAGATTTCATATTTTACCTTCTCAGTACAGATACAGAAACGTATTTCTGCCAAGGAGGAGTTTTAATAATAATAGTGAATAACAATATGTCAGAGATGAAAAACTCTTTGATATCTGAATTATCTGCAGTGTAAGTTATGCACTTTAAGAACTGCAACAAGTTATTTTTACTTTAGGCTTTGTCATATGCTTGATAGAGGAGGACCTCAGAGTTTTCTCCTAAATCCCTCTTTGGGTCAAACTCAGTTCATCATCCAAACAGCTTATCAGCCATTTTCCTGCAGTCTACATGTAGAGTTTCACAGTATAAGGGTTGGTATGGCTGGAGTGGTGAACTACTGTAGGTTCTGGGTTCTCCATTAAGAAACTTTGGAGTGGGTCATTTCTGAACACTAAAAAGATAATGAAGTTCAAGTTGCTTCGGATTGCTTGTGAGCACATTGTGTGAATCTCCTCCTCTGATGAATTCACTTAGATTGATGAAGTAGAATGCAATTATTAGCAAATTTCATAAACCTATTTTTTATTCCCAATAAAACATAAACAACATACCAGCTGTTGAAACTGAGACATTTTACCATTTCATGGAAAAATGTTGGTCATTATGAATTCGATGGGAGCAGCACATCTCAAAAGAGAAGCAAACCAATGTCTGGAAAAGTAATGGCACAAATAAAAAAATGGAATATTTTGCAATTAATTAGATTAATTATCTACAGGTCAGTAATATCAATGGGCATGGAGTACTTCAGCTTCTCTGACGTAAGAATGAGCAGAGGTGCAACAAATACTTCCGCAAATTTTAGACCAATTAAGAAAAAAGTCCTCAGTGTGAAATTGTGAGGACTTATTATCAAAAGATTCAGAGAAGGAGGAGGAGGGATCTCATTCAGGACAAACTTGATGGTCAAAACAGGATGTCCATGACGTTGGGCCCTCTGGTGGCACTGGATTAAAAATTGGAAAATCATGCATGTTTGAACTGTGGACTAAAGAGGAGAGGGACAGCCAAGCTTCTTAACTGTAGAAAATTCATAAACTTGCATCCGTGTGACGGTATGGGTTACATAAGTGCCATTGGCACGGGAAGCTAACATATCTCTGCAGACACCATCAGTACTGATAAGTTCATCAGCACAGGACTACAGGACTACTGGGACAACATTCTCCCAACACTTAAACTCCAGCAAGTGGTCTCTTTGCTTTCCAGATGTTTACATACAGCTGTTAAAAGAACAAAGAAAGCTACACCATAGTGAACCTCAGTCTGTCCCAACTTTTTGAGAATTGCTGCTGCCATAGATTTAAAAAGTTGTTTATAATAGAAAATGTGGCTTCACAATATTACATTCTGGTTTTATTTATAGTTTACAAAGGGTCCATACTTTTTACAACTGGGGTTTTAGATTAAAATAGAAATATGTAGTTTGTCTATTCAACTTTTTATCCCAAGGCATTTTCATGAACCTGATCTGATCTTGACAACTAAAACTAAGAAATTTGGCTCAAACACACTGTGGAACAAAACATCTCACACATAAGGAGCGGACTTTGTGTACTCTATGTCTTGTCTTGTCATACCTTAGTTAGTTTAGCAGCATTAGGTGAAAGTAGCCTTAAGTTACTGCACTTTAAATGTTATTTATGCCATATTTTTACCTTAGAACTTGTCTTGTTGTGCATCTGCACTTTACTGTTGTCCATGTAACGCATAGGATAGTGAGAAACGTAATTTCGATTCCTTTGTATGTCAAGCACATGTGAAGAAATTGGCAAATAAAACTGACTTTGACTTTGATAATAAGTGGCTCAAAGTGCCTTCATATTTATTAGTTCTGCCTAAACGGAGTCCTACAAATCACTCAGTAAAACATATGCCACAGCGGAACAATGCACCAGAAACAATCTGAGAGCTACACGACCCTGGCTAATGAAAGGAAAAGCCTTTAGCATTTGTCACACAGAATGACTCATGCAACCTCTGACTTCTTTCCATCTGTTCAGTCAACCACAGAAACTTCTTTACACCATTTTGCTCATAAAAGTGCCTTGTAGATGCAATAAGAGGCTTGTCCACATCAACAATGTATGTATCTTTCTCAGTGAAGTTCTCATGATGAATAATACTGTCTGCCCAAATATCCAAGATTCAATCCCCCCCAATTGCTTCAGATAAGTTTCTAGGACTTATTCCATCTGTTTATAGAAATATTCTAAAGACATTTAGCATTTCCACAGACATTTAATAATCCCCTTTCCTCTGTAAACACTGGATCTTGATTTTCCTCGCCACCAGCCATGACAAGTCAATGAGACCTACTTTCCACATAAACATTTTTCATCCATACCGCATAATGCTGAACTTAGTTTTGAAAACACCACTAGATTCATAAATAACTGAATTCCAGTCAAAATATACTTTGTATGGTATTGACATGGAACCCTCAAACTTAACAAGCATCAAGTTTTGTCTGTTTTTGATACTGTGGAGAATTATCTGTGTAGCGCTGCAAAATCAAATGTCACTTTTATTCAATACATTTGTTTGAAATTAAAACAGAACACATCACACTTTTAGATATGTTGCTTAAGTCTATAGCTGATAAAATATACCAAAATATTAGTTTACAGCAGTTATCCCCAGACCAGGGCGACCAGGGGTAATAACCCAAATTGTTAGCTAATCATTAGGCATAAACAGCTAGGGCTGTTGTTTTTTTTTTAAAAGGGAAAGGGAGCATTTAGGATATTTTGGGTCTGGGTTTGAGCATAAGTAATATGAAGTGATATAAAATAGCCCGGGAATAATCAACTGATTTTCTCTGGGCTATTTCATAACAGTTCAAAGGAACTTCAGGTCAACAAATGGTAAGTTGAAGGCAATTGCTTTGAGAAAGTGATTTACAACAATGGGATTTGTAGTTAGCTAAAATGAGCACATTTGAACATGAAAAGTAGTGTTGATCAAAATCCATCTGACAGGACTGTGTCAAATGAAAAAAAAAAAAGTTACAAAAAAACCAAATGCTTGTCATGTTTATCCAGCTCTCCCTTTCACTTTCAGGCTGTTATGAAATAATAAAAGGGGAAAATGATAAATTAATCTCTTTCACATATTTTCTCATTTGAAAAGGAATAAGCTCAACTCAAGTCATATGACTTCCCTTTAAACTTGGATACAATTAATAGATGTGATTAGTGTAAATCTGATTTACAGTCTAATGCTGTCATTTTGGCCACCAACATGAAGCACAATCTCCAGGTTCCATAATGAAAAACCACTTCTGTGTGGGACCACATGCTCTCAATTTGCTTTGTACCCCTCATTTCCCTTACTACTGCCTTTTTTGTCCATCACTTACAGTATCTGTTAAAATAACCTCTTTGATAGTAATACTAACCATCAACAAGTCTGGTATAGTCTGGTAAAGGAGCACACTGTAAAGCTAATTGCTTATTTCTTAAGCCTAAGTGTTTTAGGTGATTTTCTAAAGCTTTGATGTATGTCACACATGGAGAAAACAAATAGGATAAAACGGCAGATTCCCCACTGAGAGACAGGCTGCAGCTGGCTTGGATAGATGGGTTGGATTAGAAATTTTACAAGATCTTTAGATGTGGTGGCATTGTGGTTTTGAATGCTCTATCTTCCTTTACTGTGTTTGTCATTTGTTACCACATTCAATGATTTAAAACAACACTAGCTTTATTTCCACATTGGAGGCACACAGACCAAACTGAGGTTTTCTAATTATTTAAGCCTCCTGTAAAGCTGTTTCATTGTCAGCTGAAATATAACTTACATCAATTTTCTAGGGTCATGGTGGGGGTGAAAAGCTATCTTGCCTGATAGCAACGCAGAGAAAAACAACATGCTCATACTCTTAGGTTTGATTTATGCTCACCAATTAACCTAATATACATATTTATGTGGGACTGTGGGAGGAAGCCAGAATGCACAGAGAGAACATGGAAAGCCATTTGGCATTACAAGATCCCCATCATGCAATCTGCAGCCTAGGGAGGATCTACATCTACCCTGAAGGCTTATGGTGTTTGTCTCCATCTGTTGGGATAACAGAGGTACATGCAGGATAAACCAAGCTGATGTGGACAAAGAAAATTAACTCTTTTTAAGTTCTTTTTTCTTTTTTTTTAAAACTCACAATATAAAAATAATGCTTGTAATCACAGTGTTATAAAGGCCATAACATCAATCATTAAAAACTCTCTCAGATACACATATGCAGCAATGACTTATGGAATTTGTTTTGGAAATTGCATAAAATAAATACAAAACTTCATGCCATATAGTCACGTAATTAGAAAATAAAAATAAGTTAATTTGTTTTAAAAATAAAACAAAATACAAACAAACAACACAACAAAGTAAAGAAAAAACCTTACCCACAGTGTCGCCCAAAACGCATTTTTCGTGAAGCGGAACTTTTCTTTTAGGATATGTGGGGAATAATTATTTTATCGGACTCGGTTGTTCCTGTTATCTTGAAGGATTGAAACTGCTCTGGTGAGTGTTTTAATCGATAAATTTTGATTTACTGAGTCACTGTATGAACATTTTTTTAAATAGATATTAATAAAATATGTAAATACATTATACTGCGCAACAGTGTCAGTCAATTATGGGTGAGTGGTGACAGCACTGAGAGCATAGATGTCCGGAGAGCTAACGTTAGCCCTGCTGCGCTATCACAACATACGCTGCTGTCAGCGAGCTAGCAATGCGGCTAAAGGGAGCAGTGCAGCAACTTCCTCAAAGCCGACAGGTAGTAATTCTTCCCCCTTTTATGTCCTTGTTTCTGTTTTTTAAATTTAAGTCTCATGGAGTGTTGTGTCAACCGAAATAAATATATTTTAAAGTGATTAGATCTAATAGACATTAGTCTCAAGTGGTGTTAAGTTAAGCATTCAAATAAAACGCCAGTCCACAGTAATAATTACTAAGTGTGAACCACAAGTGTCGCAGCCGTCCTACAGTTAGCAATCTGCGGGATTCAGACCTGCTAGTACTACCACTACTACCGTCATTTAGCAGACGCTTTTATCCAAAGCGACGTACATTTGAGACCTGTATGATGAACCAGTAAGGTTACGATCTGGAAGTTGGGACTGAATACATGGCTCACCAAATTTGAAAATGCGTCATCTGCATTTTCACCTTAAAAAACAAAAACTCCTTAAACCACCTTTAACTTCTACTGTGTCTGCATGATTATCAGCTCCATTTAATTGATTTTTACAGTGCTTTGTATTAATTGTACAGTTTAAAGTCAACACTTTGTTGTCAACTATATGTGGTCTGTTGCCCAATATTTCAAAATCTGCTGAGCCTTACAACACTAACATCTATGTTGTTTCTTCTTGTTTTTGTTACTTTCAGCTAATTATAACCGCCTTCATATTTACGCAACACCAGAAAATTATTAAGTATTACATTTATATAGGTTGTAAGAGGAAAATGTAGATAAATATAATACAAATCAGAATACACAATTGCCCAATAATTAAATGCTGTCTGGCATATGCTCTATGACAAGCTTTGGTTCAGACAAATAGCTTTAAAAAAAGACTATTTATTTTACTCTTATTTAATCTACTTTAAAGTGTTTCTACCTTATTTTCATAAACAATGAAGCCCATCCATGACAAATGAAAACTGCATTCAAATTTTAGCATAACTCATTTGATGCTTTGTCAGAAGAGATTTATTTACTTTTAAAAACACATAAATAAACACAAACATAAAAAGTGTACTATTAGTTATTTTATTTAGTTAAACATCCTTATTTGGCAGGATTTTTTTCCCCCTGTAAATCGATAAAGAATTTGAAAAGCAGAGTAATGCGTGGAGAAGTTTTCCACTAATATTCCTCTGTTGTTTTTTTTTGTTTTTTTGTCAGCAGGTGGAGGGATGAGTCTCTCCCCTGTGACTGGCACCGAAGTGCCAGAAACAGTTAATGGAGTGGCGACACCTGTTGCTTTTGAGAATGGCCCTCATGTACCAGTCTCTGTGAAATATGGGGGGAGCAGATTACCAGGTCCTGGGGAAGCATCGACGGACCGATCTGTTGTACATGCAGAGAACCATGTTGATATGGAAAACACAATTTGTGATGGGAAAAGCCACCTTGATATAGAGACAAACATTAATGAGAGAACATCAAGTTTGTCATTACACAGTCCTCATTTTGCAGACCCCTCTTTTGCTGCTGGGACAAGCACACAAGACTCAGAATCAGGATCCAGACACACAGACGTTCCTGAGGCCTCTAAAACTGTAGATGCAACTGATGCTGTTCTCATGTGGGATTCAGAAAAGCACGCAGAGTGGAAAGACTCGTATCAGCAGGCAGGCCCTGTCACGGCAGACAGACAGCAAACGGAGGCAGAGAGTGCAAAGGGGGGCACTGATAGTCGGGAAGAGGAAAAAGAGGATGGAGACAAGGAGAAACAAGATGAAGAGGATGATGAGAAGACTGAAAAAAAGTGGCGGAAGCGGCACACAGGAAGGAGAACAGAGATGGGGGTGAGTGAAACGCAGGATCGTTTCTCATTTCAGCTTTATTAGATTGCGAGTACCAGAGAGGGTGGAAGGCACACACTACACAATATTGAGCAGAATCTTAAGTGAAAACTGTGCAAATAAGGGCAGATGAGCCCGTTAACCTTAGCTTTTACTTATAGTCTTTTGTTTAAAGCTTTGGTTAGAATGATGACTTAGCAAGACGAGACAAAACTAAAATGAAGTGATTGTCTTAGAAGTGGAAAACTGGCATTTTGTGTGTTGGATTAGCAGTGTTATGTTTTTTTAATCACATCCTCTTCTGGCTCTTTACAGTCTTCACAACACTATTCATCCTCAGCCCCGGGCCCTAGTACCTCCTCGTCCTCTTCTCCACCGTCTCTACTTCCCTCAGATGACACCCCTTGCCCCCCTCACATCATGGCCCAGGTCTGGGTCCGCAACGTTCGAGGGATGCAGGACAGCAAGAGCCTGGATGAAATCAGCCAAGCATGCGGGGGTAGATATTTGTAACAAGTGTCTCCTAATGTTTGGTTCTTTTATTTTCTTTTGTTTTCTCTTGAATTTTTTTTTTGTTATTTATCATTTATTTATTATTTGTTATTTATTATGAAAGGTCTCCATATTTGATCTTGTCATTTATTCAAACTATTTTTTAACCACACGTTGATGATGTTGACTTGTTCTTCACAGGCGGTTCAGGACCCAGAGGGGGGGGCAGAAGTGGCCAGTCAGAGGGCCGACGGGCAACGATCTCCTCAGCTCTTGAATTAGAGGGAACTGTGAGCCATGAAGGGGACCTTACCAACTTCATCACCAAGAACTTGGAGCAGAAGATCAAAATGAGCTCCAAGCCCAGTCTGGACTGCAGCGATTGTGAGTAAAAGGTTTTAGTTTATTTAAAATCCTGTGTTTTAGTACAGGATTTATACATATACATATATGAAAAAAGAAAAGAGCAGAGTCTTTGTAACTGAGCCATATTAGTTTGTTTGGGGAAAAGAGGAACAGAGAAAACAAGTGTTATTATGATTACAAGATTAATATTCTATCTCAAGCTAAATCCAAAGTAAAATACATCAAAGATAAGAGGACATACATGAAGTTATTCCAAAAATTAAATCATCTCCAAAAGTCTAGTAGGCTGACCTAATGTAGCTTGTCCATTAGCAGCCATCTGTCTTGTCTGACTTTCCCGCTGGAAAACACTGAAACGCTGCCCTTCACTCTCAAACCCCTGTGGATGAGAGTGTCAGCTAAAGTAGCCATTCAATTAAACGTAGTAACACAGTCAATATGCCCTCTGTGGCAGCTCATTCCATCTACCTGCTGATTCGATTAAGATGGATGACTCACACTTTGTTTAGACTGGAAGGATTTATTATTGAGGTCCTGCCACTGCCTGACAGAAAGCTTTCAAAGACTGAAATGTGTTTTTTGTTAATTTATTAACCTCAGATTCACAGATTTATTCACTAGAGGCTCAGGTTTTCTATTGGTTAGTTTGTTGCTTCATGGGAAACCTTCAGTCGCTCTTGTAAATAGTGTGTGTGTGTGTGTGTGTGTGTGTGTGTGTGTGTGTGTGTGTGTGTGTGTG
>JAVQJG010017374.1:0-12456 GCA_036024015.1 Craterocephalus amniculus | reverse complement strand
TATCTATCTATCTATCTATCTATCTATCTATCTATCTATCTATCTATCTATCTATCTATCTATCTATCTATCTATCTATCTATCTATCTATCTATCTATCTATCTATCTATCTATCTGTGGTCTGAGTTCTCTTGGTTGGCCCATTCACTAACTTACCCGGGTACACTTGCAGTATGTGGAGGTAAAAGCAAACAGCAGAACTGCATTTGATGTACTATACATTATGAAATGCGCAAATACTGCCCTGGATACGGTAACCAAAGGAATGTGTCACACTGATGTCAACTTGTTATTTACTTTCCAAATCTGAATGACTGAGCAAGGCGAAAGGAGAATTAATCAAGCGCTGTGTGACCAGGCAGGCGAAAAATAGTAGAGTGTGGGGGAGGGGAGGCGGCTCAAACAGGCCAGATAGGCTACACGCTGAACTGTACTCGGCATAATGTGCTCAGACTGGAAGATATTGTCATAATAATACATTTTTACAGGTTATTTTGAAGCCTGTTTCTTAATTTAATTATATAAATCATGAATATGCATCACTGGTCAAATATAAGCCAGTATCGTATCTAATAATTAGATATACAACAGTGTAGTTGTGTTAAAATGGCAACCGTTGAAACTATCTTTGGACTGGAAGACACCTCGTTTATCTGTTTATGTAAGCTAGTAGGCGTTGACTAACTAACCGACGCGCTAGCGTAGCTCATACTTTAACTAATTTTGACTATGTGATATACCAGATCTAATCTGTAAGCAAATTAATTAATTAATTAAGCTGTATGCCCAGTCGTGCTTTCAATATTCAGGTTTAAGGTCAGCCAGCCTTCAGTCCTCCACCTCCACCACCTCCCCCTCTCTGTGTCTACGTCTCTGCCGTTCAACGCTCGCTGCTCTCTTCTACACTCCTGTTCTCAGTGAACGGTGAAACTCCCGGCAGCAGCCTGCGAGCTTCAGCCACAGACACTCGGGCTTATTCCAACTTTAACGCCAGTTGCGAGCGTGTCTGGGCGAACACGGTTTGTTAGCACGGCAAATAAGCCGACAGTGAGTCATAGACACCGAAGTCGTAACTTGAAATATGACTATTATGACAATGGGGGGAAAGTCTTAGCTCGCTCACTGAAGTTGGAGGCTCTCCTTTTGGAAGAGGAAGAGGTGGCGGCGGACACCACGAGTTCACTCTCACAGTAAAAAGGTAAGCCTGTAAAGGTCGAGAGGCAACATTTAAGACGCACTGTTTCTTTCTCCACGTGAGGCATGTAAGCGAAGAGGGTAATGACTTTCATAAATTGGTAATTATGGCGTTGAGTTTAAGGTTGCCGGCTCGCAGCTTAGTCACCCATTGACTTCACACGTGTGTTGAAATTCGTGTTTGCGTCTTTTCATTTACAGTCTATCTTTGTGGCAGATCTAAGCAATCTACTTTCCCGAGAGTTTCCCTCCATACTTACTTTGTATGGCTAATCTGTGGACTACTTGACAAAATACGAGTTTAAGTTGGCCCATTTTCTATGAATTAATGAGTATTTCGCGTTTAGCAGCACAACAACAAAAGCATTCTCTAACAGAAAGTTAGATTGTAATTACTTTAAGCTTGTATGTCATTTATACGCATTTATATTGCCATGCTGAGTTAGTAAGCTCTGGTGTGGGGGAGGGGAAGATATTCAACTGTACAACATACTGCCACCAGTTCATGTTACTGTATAACTACAATGTTAAGCTGTCACTTTCTTTGTTTAAACTAAAACTACATTAAAGTAGCAGAAGAGAAACTTTGAAGATTAAAAAAATAGTGGAATGGGGGTTCTTTTTTGTCCAGCCACCATAACTATCCTGACCTTAAGAGTCAAAAGCATAGTAGGGCTTTAATGCTCTTGAATGCTATTTCAATCTGTAGATCGGAGACCCAAGTTGTAAATCCCAAAATGATACACTTATTAGCATATTGCATTGTAATTGTTGGGTCACAAGCGCTTTTCCATCCCAATGTTTTCTTTTGAATATGCAATTTCAATGAGTTCATGAGTAAGGATATAGTGATGTAAGAAAACCCATAGGAACTTCCAAATTTACCATTACTTTAAAAAAAAGTTAATGCATATAATAAAATATGGAAACCTCCTTCCTGTTTAAGTTATTATGCACCAGCATTTGACTCATATGACTGAACAGCTGTGTCCTCTTCCAGACGAAAAATAGAGATAAATAATGTGAAACGGTGATAGCAAGCTTAATTGAATACACTTTATCTTCCACTATGTCCATAATACTAAACTGTAACATAATCTTCCAATATCTGATACATCGGTGATGCTGTTTTTTAATGGGGAAGGGTGGGGGTGGGGGCATTTGTAATGCCAAACATTTTTGGGGCTGCTACATAGAGATATATATTTGAGGTTTATACAAGCTCAGATTCGAACCAGTGTTTTAAGCTCGGTTGGAGCTGGATCTGTGACTTGTATCAGTTATCTCAGTTACCTCATAATGTTTGTAGAATTTACAATAATAAACTTAGCAATATCATTTGCAACAATCCCTATGACATTTAGTTTTCTTCCATCCAGGGCCTCTCTCGCTAGGTATGATAAGAGCTACTGGACCAATTATGTAATCAAGATTCTACTAACATAACATAATTTTGTTAGGATTCCAAATTATTTATTAATGTTATTTTTCTGTAGTGCCAGTATAATGCTCATCAGCACGTTTAATGCAGTTTGCATAATTTGTTTTGAAGATATAGGAGTCACTTCATATAAGTCAATCACAAGGAAATTTGGACTCTGCCACAAGTTTCTTCCAAGCTATCTTTGCCACATTGTTTATGAAACGTCCTCTCTATACAATTTAGTGCCACCATTTTATAGCCATAGCCAAAGAAATTGCTGTGGCTCATTTGGGTTTGTTGTCTTTTGTTTGATAAAGCCCAAAAGGTAATGCTGCCGAATTATCCAAATTTGCTTCATTTAGGAAAACAGATGAAATTTGTAGCTGAGATAACATAGAAGTGCAGATGTTACTTTATTGCGCCAGTGAAACAATTTGGGAGACCATACAACAGTCATGTTTCCATAGCGATCAATTGAAATTGGAGACACTAAATGCTTTTTTTTTTAACAACGCATTTGACTCAAACATCTTGCAGATAGTGCCTTGCTGTGTCCTATTTAAGACTAAATCATGGTAGTTTTTTAAGCTCAGTTGCTTGTTTTCTGTGTCAAAGATACTGTATTTCACATTTTATACCAAGTACTTTTACTGTATTTCTTTGTATTGTGGTTTTCAAGTCAGTGGGTCCATTATCTTTTGTACTACATCACGTTGTGAGCCAGTATATTGTATTTGTGTCTCCTGATGAAATATAACTTTTCAGATTAAATGTACTACCTTTTGGTGTTAGTTCTATGTGGGATCTCAGATTTACAAGGAAATGGTGGCCTGCAGTATACAGAACTATGATTCATTCACATTGCAGCTTGTCTTCCTTATTCTGCCTTGAAATTGATTTTTTTGAAAAGCATTCATTTATAATGACCGTTGACTCAAAGAAGCAACAGTATAGAGCATTTTGTTATATTGGGTAGAAAGCAGAACTGTATCCTCTGCTCAGAAGTAGGGCAAGGAAGTCCCTGAGAAAGACTTTGTCAGTCTTGTGGTGCAGCAAATCTCTGTTTCGAGCTGTCCAAATATTTCTTTGGTGGTATTTATTTATGATAGGCCATTGGGGGAGGTGAGCCATTCTATCTTTCCAGAAGAGACATGCCGTGTTCACGGGCTGCCAGCCAACTGGCACACTACTGGTTACTCTGAAATTACGCCCATACAAGTACTGGCTGGTTAAAGGCTATAGTTATGCATTTGGTTATATTTTGGATTTAGGGGGGCACTGTTTATCATTGTGTGAAATAGTGTTTGTGGTTCCTTGACCCTATCCTTGTGTGTATTCGAATGAAAACAAAGCCACATGCCTTTTTAAAGGTGTGTTAAAAATGTTTAACTGTGGTAATTTTTTTTCAAACATCTTTCCAGCTGCTTTGTTGTTTTTCCATCATCTATTTTTTTTGTTGTTCACGACTTTCTACTCAATAGTTGTTCATTCCTGCCTTTTGTGAGGTTATTCTCTGCTAACAGATCAACATTTTCTCCCAAGGTCAGTCTGTTGATACAAGCGCTGTTCAGAAAGAGTAAAGCTTTCCTGAAATGGTTAAGGCACATTTGCCAAGTTTTTCTTTTTTTTCTTCTTCTTCTTTTGTCTCTCAAATAGATGTTCAGGAGGAAGGAAGGTGTATGGAGACATTAAAGCTGCTGGTGGATGACTGTTCAGGAAGTTGTGCAAGCATATGCATGCCAGAGTGAGAAATCTCATAACTGAAGTTCAGGCAGCATTTTAACTAGTGCTTATCTTTTGATCTCTTCCTGATTTAATTGTGTTTAAAATGCCTTGTTGTGTTTTTTTGCATCGAAACTACAAAAGAACAGAATGTAGGAGATGGATACCAGCTAGTATGAGGATTGTTAACAGCAAAGTCTTACCCAGTTTATTTGGTCTGAAAGTGTTATTTAAAGTTAAAATGAAAACATCTGAACTATTTAAAATCCGAATGGGACTGCATGATAAATTTGTTATTTTGTGTACTTGTACCTCTATTCATTTCCTGTCCATTTTAATTTCTTGGTGTTTGTTTGTTTTAAATAGTATGCAACTTTTCTACCTATTCTTGGATTGTTGTTGGTGGCTTTTTTTGTAACTGCACTGTCTCTTCTGTTCACTGTGTTAACACTATCAATGCTACAGCTGTTGCATGGTGACTAGAACAACAATGGACATCCCTGTAGTAATCATAGGACACACAGTAGATGCAGAGGAGGAGGAATGAAGTGATGAGTGAAGAGAGATGGGCCCACATAGCAGAGAGTCCAATGGAGAGGAGGATATATATACACTCTGTCTCCTTTCTATCATCATGGGCAATGAGACATTTCTATGGCTATTAAATGGCTGTGGTTAGGAATGGAGGGACCTTCTTTAAGTCCAGTGTAGCTTTGCTATGTAGACATGTGCAGGAAGATACTTATTATTGACATCTTTTAGATTCATCAAGAAAATAAGAATAAATCTCTAATGAAAGAAAAGGATGGATGGCTCACAAATGTTATCAACTCCCGTCACATCACAAAGTAATTTTTCCTCAGCCCAGTATTTATTGTATTCTTGTGTGGTGCCCTGTATCGTCTCATAAGGGTTTTCCAGCTTGTGAATATTTGACAGGGATACATTTGAATTAGTATAACTCTGTATTTTGAACTGGAATTGAATCATTTTGTGTTTCATCATGCACATTCTAAGAAAAAGCTAAAGATCCAGCACCATATGCTGACATGGGAACAAATTGTTCTGTTTTGGCAAGTTGAGCAGAATTGGAAGATTCCCTGTTAACTCTAAGAGAACAGCCAGCTGACATTATTAGACCCTGCTACATTAGCTTGAACAAGATGACACCAGCCTTTGGGACAAATATGTGTGGAGCACTGCTTCAACAGATGCCAGCTGTCACAATGCAGAAATAGCAAAGATATTTAAGGGTTTTGACCATTTTGGCGTGTTAATTAGTAGCTACAAATGAATTCCGGGGGGCTCGAGTTGCATGTGAAGATTTAGATCTTGTATAACTTGTTCTTCTAGGATTGTTGGAATGTGCATCATCTTTGAATTTTAACCACATAATAATCACATCATGTCTTCCTAAGCACTTTTTATTGACCTCGTTGGAAAAATTCATAGCATTAATGGGATCTCAGACTCAAAGTGCCAATAAACCATGTTCAATAAACATTTGCTTCAGCTGTAAATACATATTAAGAATGCTTTTTGTGTTTAGTTTTTTAAATTGGACAATTAAATTCATTCATATGCCACTATTGTTGTTTATGTTGTGTGTTTTCTGGGTAATGAGGTGTAAGGGTTGCTGCGGTCTCTGAGCTATCTAGCGGTATACTGGCTCAGTGTTTTCTGTTGGGGCTTTTCAATGTGAAACCGAGCTCACTGACAGAAAACAATGGTGAAGAAAAAAAGCTGAAAGATGAGGATGATCAGATGGATGAAGATGACAGTCAACCAAAATATCTGTTTGTTTTGACCATGCTGGCCACTAGAGGTGGGCAATATATAGAGATTTTCAGAAATATCGAGACTTTGTCATACAAGATATAGAATAACGGAATAACATTTATATTGTGTTGGCTTTGTTATGATCATTGAAATTTCGGTCAAATATTTTAGTGCACACGTACTTCTGATCCTTAATAAAAGTGAATTTAGCACTCAAGACCTTAATTTGAACTGTTTCTTTGTTTACTTGACCAGCAAAATCTATATCGAGATTATATATAGTATATAATGATTAATGAAAAAATTATCCAAATATGAAAATTGGTTCATATCGCTCAGCCCTACTGGCCACTTATACACGCTAAGAGATCTTTGCTGCAAAGACCAGCCGCTTTCTATCAACAACTGATGATTGGAAGCTTTAGGGCAGTGGTGGGGAACCTTCGCTCTCATACCTGCTCCAAGTCACCTGATTCATATTAACGAGACAGTGTGATAGGCTGGTGGATCCATTTGATTTCAGTCAGGTGTGTTGGAGCAGGGATGCATCCCTAGAAGACCAGAGTCCCCCACCTGTGCTTTAGAGTAAAATGTTTTCTTAAACAGATTAGAGTAGTAACTTACACATAATAATATGAAATGTGTATTGGAAGGCAATTAACAGAGTTGACAGATATATTGAGGTTTTTGTGTGCATAACGGCACATGAAAAAGATGAGGCAGTTGGCTTCAGACCGATTGACAGGCTCACATTTTCCCAGCTGCTTACCTGTGTAAATGTGATCTGTTGTTATCAGGTGACGGGCATCTGCAGGCCGCTCTACTGCAGCTTCCGATGTGCCATTACATGTTTGAGTTGTTTCATCCGTCAAGGGTTGAAGAAAAAACGTAAACTTCCAACATGTGCTGATATCCTTTTAAGGAACAGTGGTAGCAGAAATTCTCTTAAGACGAGATGATGTTGCTGCTCTGAGAATCGCCTACATTGGGCTGTGATGTGAGATGCTGTGAAACTTATGTACATTTAGTACTCTGCCTCAAACAACTTTATATTCACCTGTATCAGTTTTGTATATGCTCAATATAGTAGTATTGCATCGTCATGCTTGATGATTAAAAAAAGAGAGTCATTATTAGAGATGTAACGATGCTTCATGAATAGTCAAAAAATCAGTTTGAACTGATTAAAACGTCCATCGATGTAGAAAATATATGAATGATTTCTAACAATTTGTTAATAGTGCTCTGTAAAGGACGTAATCTGACACGCTGCTCCACATGTTATAACGTATTGTAGGCTGCAACTCCTATAAACAAACTAGAATCCAGCATGGGGCCAGCTAGCAACTTCAAGATAGAGGACGCTTATAGTGATGTGCATAAATGAAAAGACAGACTTTTTTTTTTCCCAAAACGTGGAAGCACTGTAGAGTGGCTCTTCTTTACTGTGGTTCGCTGCAACTCAACACAGTTCCAGCAGGCCCTACGCAACGTTTCTGAAACATCCTAGAGGAGGGTCTCTGAGCTGAGCGCACTGCTTTGGCGTTATTACTAGTTTCATGGCGAGCAAAACAAGCTGTGGAGAGGAGTTAACTTGGTGTTGGAAAACAGGACTGTGTAAGAACTGCGGAGAGGAGTGGTATACATGGACGTTTTTGTCCACGTATACATTTATGATTCTTATTCTGTGGAAACTTTGTTGTTTTGCAAGAAAGTTTGTTTTCCATTTTTCCACTTATGTCAAGATATAGCTATCTTTTGGAACAGATGTTTATCGGCTGTTATGACATGTCTCACATGACTTAAATTCATATGTTTCGCTACCAAATTGTTACATACCTAGTCATTATATAAGTAACTTCTGTACTACTTTACCTGCATGTTTCTCATTCAATGTGACTTTGTTGTAATAGTTGTTTGATGGAAAATGAGACATTGAATGGCAATGGATTACTGGAACTTGGGCACAAATTCGGTGTGGGTGTGATAAAATGTGGTCATATCTTATAGGCCCATCCTGTAACACCCCGAACATTAGATTTAAAAGTCGAAGGAGCTGGCTTTATGCTGCTGCTAGTTTGCCATTTTATGGCTTTTTCTAATTGGAGTTCCTTCCATATAAGATGATGACATGCACACTGAGCCCCATGGTTCAGGAGGTGAATTGATTCAGAGGATTTGCAGAATCGGTATTGAATTGGGTGTGAACATTTTGCGATGCTTTAATTACTCTATTTTTACCTGCCCCTAAAAAGAGATCCAGAGACAGAGCAAGGGATACGACAAAACTCGAAAAAGAGTTTGTTTTTTTTTGCTATCTAGAGAAAGCTAACTGTACAGGTAGGATGCAAGGTGGATCCTGAATTTCCTGAAAAATTAACTGAGAACATGGCGGAAGTTGAATAGTGCCTTTTAATAATGTGTGGCCACAAGATCGAAATCCTTCTTTTCTGTAAATTGTGTGCTCTCTCAACCATACAACTATGGCTTAATAGTGTGATGTTCTTATTTTACAGTTGTTGGTAGGATAACACCCTGCTTTACGACCCAAACCAATTGGTATGTAATTCTAGTCATTTTATTAGGTTTAGGTTTGCTATTTCTGCGAAATGTCACAAGATCATGTTGGTTTGAAAAGCAAATAAAATTCCGACTTTGGGAATTTATGATCTTCTGTAATGGCTACATCTTGATTAGTTTAATCCTGTGCATTGATAACCCTTGGCCAGTGTTCAGCTGTCACAGTTCCACACATTAATGACTTGCACTATTATGTTAATTAGGTAATTTCCCCACCTTACAATCTCATAATGCAATGTGAAATTTTCAAGGGATGTCACCATACAGGATCTGTAGCTTGGGATATTGCATTCTGCAAACTGGGCCCTTCCCACCCATTGTCAGAATAATAGTCGATTGTTGAGTAGGAAAAATGTTTTCTTTTTTCATACTTTCAAACACTGTTAGTTATCCTGCATTTGATGGCAGTCTCCAAGTTGTACAAAGTGTGTTATGCCTGTTTGTGTCGCTTCTTTATGTGCTCATTGGTTGTCCGCCTGAAGTGTTTTTGCCTGGCAGCTGGTGCAGTATGTTGCACAGTAAATTCATGGGTTTCAGCGTTGAGCACACACATTTGTAAACTTATAGATCACCAAGGAAATGGCAGATTTGTGTTGTTGTTGCTGATTAGTTTGTGCAGAACTGGCTTAACCAAAGACTGGCCTTGCCAGCGGGGAATATTAAAAAGGGGTTTGTAAGACATTACCTCGAAGAGTGCATAGTTATTTTTAGCTTTTATATTTGAAGTGAATGTCTTGGCATATTTTTCAGTAATTATGGCCATCAATGTGCTAAAGACACTGGTGGAATCCAAAGGAAAAATGTGTCATTTATTCTATATTGATAATGGTCTATGTTTACGTAGATACACTCTTTATGGTTGTAAGGTGCAAAAGGAAATGGCACTAAACTTTTATCTTGTGTACTCAGTTCGTCAGCAGCATGAATGCTTTGGAGAGGACACACACTGTGACTAGGAGGATTTGCTGTGGCGTATTAGTGTTGCACTGTGGAAATGCCGGGTGAAGAAATGGCCGAGGAACGGCTCGGAATGAAGATTGGTGTTTCAGTGCGCTTGTCTTGTTTGTTTGACCCTGATGTCGGGTGGAAGGAAAACGGCAGAGTGGAGGGGGTGGGGGCTAGGGATATTTAAGGTGGCACGAGCAGCTGTTGATAGAAAAGCAAGAGCTTCTGGTTGTCATAGCAACACTCGTGTTGCCCACACTGATGTCTCAGTGTTTGCTGCTTGTTTGTGCAATCCTCATTTTGGTGAAAAATGAAAATACTTGGATGAGGTCTCTGTGTTTGCTTGCAATGTCAAAGGTTTTTTTTTTTTTGAAGACCTCTCAGTAAATATAGAAAAATGCATTTGAATCTAACAAAAAATCCCTGCCTTTAACTTGGACTAAAAGATCGCTTTGAAAAAAGTGGCTAAGACATCCTGTTCATTTCCACAAAGATGTAGTATTGATTAAATATCAGATGATGTAACGGCATGGCCCGAAAAGCGCATGATTTTGCAGACTTGCCATAAAACAACAAGGTATTTTGTAGAAACTTGCATAGTATGATTATGAAGATAGGTTTATAGTTTAAAAAGGAGTTATTTGTCAGTGCAATAGTTGAATAAACCAGAAGCTGTCAATGATATGTGGAAGGGCTGAAAGATATATCGTTTCTATGTCGAGATGTGAACATTCAAGATATTATCGAAAAAGCAACAATATAAAAGATAAAGATTTCCGTCATGCTCGTTCTGCGTACAGCTCTGGAAGTTTGTACTTTTCTGAAAAATAAGATACCAGTTTGCAGCACAAGATTTTATACAGTAACCTAGTTAACAGTAATCCCTCTACATTAAGCTTGTCAATAATAAAACTCACTCCTGCTCCACGAAACTGAGTCTGGCATTATATTTGTTTTAGTTCTATGAAAATTGATATGATTGATAGGGATACTGCCTATCTACCAGTCTATCACCATTCTCCAATCTTTGCCAGGGAGAAATTTAAAAATGTACTTGATGGGGTCATTTTGGGATGTGAAATCTTTTCACAAAATCCTCAATCTGGAAAACTGAAGATATCTAAAATTTGTCCCATTAATCTCTGTTAAACTGTCCAAAATGGTGTTGTTGTTTTTTAACTGTGTCTGCTGTCTTACTGAATGGAACACGGTGAAATGGGGGTCCTTGTTGTCCTTACCTCACTATGTATGCTTACGCTCTGTACGCTTACGCTTACGCTAAGTGATTTTGGAGCTGAACACCCTCTGAAATAGAAATGATTTTTGGCTAGTTAGAGCAGAGGTTTGGCATTTCATTTTGTGTGACCTGTCGCTGACATACTTTTCTGAATACCCAGTTAACATGTTATCCACAGAAACCCATTGTGCTGCTGTCAAAACTATGTCTTGAAAGCAACACCCCTATGCTCACTGTATTACTTCTAACATGTACAGTAAGTTGGTTGTATGTTATACAGCTGGATGATATTGCCAGTAAACTTTATCCAAATATTGTCAGGTATGAGCGACCGGAGCAGACTTGATGGGTTGCAAAAGCACCTTCCGATCATATTAAATGCTTTTGAATAGGATTGAACAATAGAATGTTTAAAAAATCACGATCCCCATTCTCACATACACTGATCTCTTTTCTACATGTGAGGATTTATTTTATATGACGAGCTGAATCTCAAACAAATGCTTCCTTCCATTTCCCTCCTGGGTTTTTTCAAGCGCCCACGAATGCAGCACTGCCGCTGCTTCCTTCCTCAAGCTTCAGTGCAGGAAGTCTGCCTGTTGAGTGTTTGGAAAGAGTCGGTGAGAGTGCAGTCTGCGCTCTGTGGTAATGACGGTTAAATGGATGGAGACGAAAAACCAAAGCGGTAGCGGCAAGAGTCACCCACCCACCCCAAAACGGTTTGCATTTGACGTGTAGAAGTATAGATCTTAGCCAGACGATGCTAAACGATACCAGCTGCTCTGGTTGCAGCACTACAAGACAACACCACAAATACCTGAACATCAGCACAAAATAGAATACAATGAAGCCGTCCAAAAACATGACCCGAATCAATGTAGTTATTATTATAATAATAAGACGAAAAAAATTAACGTAATATTATTATTAAAAATCATTCCAGAGAATCGTGATCTCAAATCTATGCTGAAAAAATGGTGATTTACATTTTTACCAGAATCATGCAGCTCTACTATTTGATTTTGAGATATGTTTGAATTTTTCTTTTGTTGGGTACTAAAAAACCCAGTAAATTTGGCCTATGAAAGGTTGACTAGCCATGTGGTGTGGACAGCCCACAGCTGCTAGGTTTTTATATCAGCGGGATTACCTCAGCAGGTAATTTCACGTATGAGTTATAATCCTCTAAAGAGATGTTAACCAGTGGGTGGAGTTTCAGTTGCAATGAAAATCTGCAGACTTTTGTCTTTCTCAGCGCACAGTTTGCCACCGGTGGTAAACATTAGAAGTGTTGCCACCCAAAGGAAGTGTGGGAGAAGTGTTTCCCCTGTGACTAAATGCTACCATCCCCCACAGTCTTGCTGACCTACATTTACTCTCACTCATTGAGTAAGGCAAAGGACAATACACAAATGGTTGTTGTGATTACCTGTGTGGAAATCATTATTTATCACCCAGCTCCCCTTCCACCATCCCCCTCTCTCTGCCCACCCCCCCCATCCCCTACACCCCCCTCACACACACACTCACACGCTCTCCCTGTCTTTCTTTTTCTCTCTCTCTCTCTCTCTCTCT
>JAVQJG010017357.1:0-23190 GCA_036024015.1 Craterocephalus amniculus | reverse complement strand
AACCCTAGCAGGAATGCAACTCCTGCTGTAAATGAAATGTGCAGGAATGCAATGCAGGACTAGGAGTAAAGTAAATAAACAGAAGTAAAGAGATGGAATAATAAAAATTATTTCACAGTAGATCAGCGGCTTTGCACGGCTCATGCACATGCAACTGAAAACAGACCAAATGCAGGAGAGATAGAATGGTTTTGTTTTTTTATAGCAATCGACTTAGCAGGAACATGTTTACCCCTGCGTTGCATCACTTTTTCCTTTTAACAACTCCCTGGAAGTGTTTGGAGACTGAGGAGCCCAAAAGCAGTTTCAAAAGCAAAACCCTTTCCTGTTCTTCATCATTACAGGAAATCAGCAGCTCAACACTTTACATCATATTTTTCAGTTCAAAATGCCTGAAATGTTATCAGTGAATGACAGGTCTGGATGGAGGCAGGGCGGCTTAGCACCCAAACACTTTCACTGCAGATACTAGCTGTTCCTTCTTGGGAAAAGACATCTTATTAAAGGAAGCATTTTCCTCCTGGTAATAAGAGCGCCTCTACTACCCGAGTTGCCTGTGCCAGGAGCACTAAAGCACTTCTAAATCATCTTGGGGGTTGGTTCTCAAAGTAGACGCTGATAACAAGCCAGATCGTCCGTCTCTGTCTCAGAGGATGTCTTCACCCTGTCCTCAGTCCACCTTAAATAAGGTCATGTTCAGAGAAGGAAGTATTTCTGGATATTATCTTTATCCAATTTTTGGAGATCCCCTTCTAGAAGTATTATCCAGCTCATCATGACAATTGTCTTACTACCACTGACGGCATAGAGCCGGAAGATTATTTTGTATTTCAGCTTCATTTCTTATATTTATCAGATTTGCTTTTATTTAAAAATGGCAAATTCATTTAGATTTGTTCATTTTTGTCAATTTTGATATATGAACGAGAGTGTTTTCTCATAGAATTGTGCAGAATGCTGAAATTCTGTTCTCTTTTTACTGCCCTGTTCATTTAATACCAAATCATTTCAATGTCATAATGAAATAGAAAGATTGCTGCTGACTGAAACTGACCAAGGTCCAAGCCTTTTTTTAGGGGAGCTGGACAGTTATTTCTTAAAAGGTTTTTTCATTGAACCTATGCAGCACCGTTCTAAGAGTCCTTGCTTTGCTGAGAGTTGGGTATGAACTGTGGGCTTAGGCCTGTTTTTCCGCACTTTGCCTTTATGTACCTAATAGATTTTCTGTATTTCTTCTCATATTTTCAAATTCTATACATCCATTTGTGGCTTTCAGTCAAGATACATAAAATCCTTCTGTTAAGGATAAAATATCTGCAGTTACCGTTCTTCTACCAATCCCTAATCTTGTATCCTATCTCAGAACTGATCATATTAGCAGTGCGAGGCTATGTCTGGAAAACACAGTAAATGCAAAAATCTGTTTAAAGGTTGGCCGTATTAACTTGTTCAGACTTGGCGATGTCTGTAGTTTGTGCACATATACCCTCTTTGTTGCTTTCCCAGTGGGGAATAGGAATCAGGCCAATCACTCCCCGTTTTCAGAGGCAGTGTTCTTTGCCTGCTGGGCCCATGCTCACAAATCTAATCTTGCCATTTAAATGGAGCTTTGGTCCATGCTCACAGCACATTCTGCGTCACCACTGTGTGACTGTCTGGATCTTCTCACAAGATAATTATGCCTCATCTTGCAGAAACCAGAACGTAGACAAAAACCATAACATACGCAGAAAAAAGATGTTTGGTGCCCTGCAGGATATGAATAGTTCACAAATCAAACACTTTACAAACTCACATAGCCTTTAATGTTTTGTTTACAATCAGGAAATGCCCATCAAAAATTAAAAGCTTTTTATTTTGATGCAGACTTAACCTGCAGTGACTCCAACAAACAAGCAATACAGAGTATTAGTTGAAATTCACTTTTAAATTATTTATTTTTCCACAGTTTATCTGTGAAGTTATCTGTGAAATGATATTTACCCTTCCATTAAAGCAGGAAAATAACAGTAACACTGAAATAAGATGAAACTGACAAAGTAACAGTGTATGAAAATGTTATATAAACAATGTCTTATGTCACTAATTTATAAGTTAGCAAATAAATATTCATTATTAGTTTTTTCCATCTTCAGTTATTTGCATTATGCCTTTCATTCAATGGAAGGAGGTGAATAATTTTGCGGACAACTGTGTATCTGGTTTCTCTGACACAATGAGTTTGAGCTGAAAATCTTTCTCTGTAACCTCTTTGAGCTAGTTGTTGCCCTCTGCCCCTTTTCCACAGCCGGCAACCCACTGGTGTGCTCTGAGGCTCGCTTCACGTGTCGAAACGGGCGATGTGTGGACCGCAGCTTCCTGTGCAACGGTGAAGACAACTGTCAGGACAACAGCGATGAAGAGTTGTGCCAGACCACCCCCGGTAAGTCATTAAGCCAATGAAATGGTTTATATGCAGTAAACAGAAATTTTGAATTGAACATGGGAATTCACCGGAGATATATATAATGCATAGAAAATATATTTCTGGACAGTATATCAGCATTACAGTTAATGTTTTATAAAGCTCAATGGAGACATTTAGATTATGTCAGAGATGCCTAACACTAATATGTGCAAATTACAATCTGTCTGCTGTTGGTCATCACGAACTCCAGATGGGAGGGCCATATTGTTTTCTGTTGTCTCTTGAATAATGTTGTACATTTCTGGAGGAATGTATTTTAAAATATATTAAATGATGAATCAGCTCCTATTTAACATTGGAAAACAAGCACATTTAACTAAATTCAATAACTGTCTGACAATAATTTGTTGATTTACTTAGTTACTCTGTAATCACACAGTTACCATGACGGCAGTTAACTTTAGTTTAGATTTAACGGATGATAACCAGGGTCTTCAAAAATTCACTCTGACCAAAATTGTCTGAAAAATCAGAGCAGAGTTTGTGGAGATTGGATAAAATGGAGTTGGAGTATTCTGTCTCTCAATATGTCGCATACTCTGATGCTTGTGAAACGTCATCAGTCTGAGCCTTAAAGAGAAACAGCAGAGCCACTGGCTGATTAAACTTTGAGCCAAAGAAGAAGAGTGAAATATGCAGATTTTACTTTACCTAAACTAAATTGGAGCATTTAACATGCTGAAAACACACCATGGCATCTTTAGCGTGATGCTTGATGAGACTGGCTGGTATTGTTACACAAGTAGGAGTAATCTGATGAGTCCGATGCCACCTGGTGTAGAATGTCTTCTTTTTTCCCTCTGGCTGGCACCTCTTCTATATGACATGCATAAAAGCACAGCAGTCGACTTCTATCAACACTTCTGCTGTATTTTCATTGGCAAACCAGCGATTTCTGCCAGCAGTCCAGCCCTGGTGCACATATATAACCCCAGGTATCCAAATTTGAGGCTGCTGCCCCCGCGACCCGACCCCGGATAAGCGGAAGAGGACGGTACATCCAAATTTGGACCTTAAAACAGAATCTCTGCATCTGTATCTCTGTCATGTCACTGCTGTCATTCTCATCCTGGCTTCAAGAAAAAGATGTAGCAAAAACAAAAATAAAGCAATCTGTGTAGGAAACAGATCCCAGAGAAAAGTTGTTTTAGTTTTCTATTGTATTTATTTGTAAAGTAAAATCATTTAAATGGCTTAGGCGCACTAACAAAATATTAGTGATTAAATTGTGCTTACAGTGGGCTAATTACATGGTAATGCACTACCTTTCAAGCCAAAAATTTAATATGCGATAGTTGCGATATGCGATATGTGCTTTTTTCAATCAGTCTAATTAGTACAGGCTGAAATATTGAACTTTTTCGTTTGTGTGTGAGAGAGACGTGGAGGAAACGAGAGAGTCGATCTTTAATTTCTAGTCCTCCTGTCGGGCCTCAGAGCTCAATGCAAAGACACATAATGCTTAACAAAGCTTTATTGTGATGCATAAATATTGATCCATACCTGTGTCCACTGCACTCTTTTTCTTTGTTGACAAGTCAACAATACTGACTCCAGAATGTTGCTGTGAATCTTTAAACTGCAGCGTCTGAGGGAATTGGATCTTAGAGAGCAGCTCTTGCAGCAAATACTGGATGCTATACGAGAAAAAAAACTAATCCCAGATGAATTTGAGGAAGGTTGTTTCTGTTTAATAAGAGGTGTTTTTAGAAAAACTGAAGCTTGACATAGACCAAGGAAAATTTTTGAATTTTTAAAGAACTTGATTGGAAAATTGATTGGGAGCATCAGCAGAATTGAATCTTTCCTTGCTCCCACTTCACCTCTCCATCAAGTGGCATAAAACCCAGCTTGTAGTTTTACACATGTACCTTTATTACCAGCCTCTTTCAGTTCTCTGAAACATTATCACATAAAGAGTTCATGCACACCGTGTGGCTTCAGCTAAGATCTACTCTTGTTATATTGTTGGATCTCAGAACAACTGGTTTCCTACAAAACGAAAACGTGCTGCCTGGAAGCAGTTTTATGGAAAGGTCTCCTCAGGGAAGGTTTTTTCATCTGCAAAATGTCTCCCGGTTATTGAAGTCCCAGGTTATCATGGGAGCGGATGAATTTTATCTATCAAGCGGAGTTGTTTGCATGTTTGAAGGAGCTTGCGGAAAAAAAATGTCAGTGTATTCGCTTTTTCCTGAGAGGACTTCACCCTGTTATTATTATATTCCCAAAGAGTCCCTGTCAGCACAGATTTCCTACAAGTGTCAGTAAGTATTGTGTGCAAATGACCCAGATGTTGAAAATGTTTGTAGGAATGTTGAAAGTACAACCATTGAGGTTCTTGTGGCCTTTGGAACACATCAAGGAATGGCAGTGTTGGTTTTTAGTATTTATTTATTTAATAATTTTTTACTATCACACTCTGTGTCACTGACAAAGTGAAGGCATCACTACGGTTTGCATTTACACACATGCACACACACTCGCCTCACATTCTGCTCTGACTTTTCCACTTTCTATAATAAGCACAGACCTGTAGGTGACAGATAAGGCTTACAATATCCGCTCTAAGCCACCTGAGCATAGCGTCTTCCTCACTTTCTCCTCTGCCTCTCTTTGTCTGTTCAACTCCTCCTTTTTTTTTCACATTCATAATTACGTGCTTCAGTTTCTCCTCATTTGCTTTTGCCATTTACTGAGTCTACTGAGAGCTCAGCTTGCGGTGTGCCAGTGGACAGATCATCGTGGTATTTATAATATGATGGATTTGTTTATCCTGCCCTGGAGGTGTCAGTGAAATCTGCAGAGGCAGCTTTCATTTTTTTCCCCCATTTTCCCAACATGCCCTGGAGGTATTCTTCATTTCCGGTCACAGTGATTTCACAGTTGCACAGACAGAGCCGCAAAGAGCTGCTGTCACTGTTTATTGTTTTATTTGATGGGTAATTGATTTTTGAAATGGCAGAGAAGTGGCAACGTGGTGGACAAAATAATGTAACAATTCACAATCTCCTATAAATGCATTTGTGCAATCATGGCAAAGTGAGATAGACGGAGCGGGATGGAGCGACCGTAATGGATATCTGAGATAAAGAAACGGAGGGAGCGGCACATAAACATAACATAGTGAACCCCGGGATTGAGTTGAAGGAAGCAATGAATAGCAATGGGCAGGAAGATGGAGGTGAGCAAAGAGAAACAGGTGATTCGGCAGAGAAAAGGCAGGGATTTGGATAGAAGTTAGTGAGGGATAGCGATAAGCTGGAGAGGATGAGCGCTGCATCCATCCCGAGCCGCCCTGAGGCCGAGCGGTGAAGCTCTGGAAGCAAGACTGGAGCAAAAGCTAGAGTTTTTTATTTTACTTTGCAAAGCTCTTCTTACTCTTCTGGTTGTCTTACAAGAAGGGATAGAGATTGCAGCGGGGATGAGGTTGTTTACGCCTGCAAGTTGTTGTTATTGAAATACCACCAAAGGGCTCACAGGGTCCTCTGCGCCTCACTCCGTAACCAAAGAAGCATTGCACGGGTGCACGAGCGCATGCTAACAGAGTCCTTCAGCGAGAGAATGTGAGTGTATCCGACAATGATTGTTCTGCATGTTTACCTGCAAGAACTTGCAGATAAAAGTCACTGAAGGTCAAAGCACTGACAAGTTTAGTGATCAGAAGACATCAGCAGAAGTGAGTTGGAGCTTTTTTCAGCCCAAGTAATTGATTTAAAATGCCCACATCAGCGTCTCTCATTATGCATTAATTAACACGGGGAGACAAACAGTATCAGATGGTGCGGTGACTGTGGGAGATTGTGATAGTGATTAATGCCCACACCTCCATCTCAGAGATGCTTCATCTTGGTACTTAAGTGAAGCTTTGAAGTGAGAAAAAGTAACAGTGAGGGGAAGTGTAAATGATTTGAAGGTAAGAACAGAGGACCAGAGGATGATGCGAGGGCTTCAAACACTCTCTGTTGGCTTTGTGCATTTTGAAGATAAGGGGTTCTTTGTACAGTCATGAGCATGAAAGGCTTGTTTTGTTTTTATGTTTCTACACATGGAAACTTAACAGAGTTGAGGTAGCACAACTCTAAACTTTCATGATGGACTACAGAGTTGCTCCTGATGAGGTAAGATTTATGTTCTCACTCCTGCATCTCCTCTGGACTCCATTTGTTTTAATATCAGTGCAATTACACCACGACTAAAAGTCGAATAAACCCTTCAAGAGCATAGGCTGTAATTTAAAACCACTTTAAAAGCCTCACGGCATCAGTGGAGCTCATTCTTTAAGCAAAAGGGGCCACATCAGTTCAACAAACGGTTCCTGAAAAGTTGTCATGCACAACAAGTTGTGTAAGAGTCCTCATGTGACTTCTTTGGGATGTGTTGTTAGAATATTTTGCTCATAATGTCCATTTTTATATAAGTTATATATTGTGGTCCTGCAAACACAACCTTGAACTTTTTATTAATTTACTTGGTTGGTCCCGATACCAAATTTCTGTTTCGATACCGGTACCTTTTTATATTTTGATACTTTTTGGTACATTTTGTAAAAGGTAAAACAGTAGCCAATATAAGTAGACTTTAGTAATTGGGGGAGGGAAAGGGTGCAGTATTTTAACATGTCTTTGCTTTATTTTATTCATTTTCATTGTTCAAAAGGTTTGCATTTTGAAACTTTTGACATGAAACATTTTATGGATATTACTAGACAAATAAATTAATGTCTAATCTCTAATACATTAAATCAATATTGTAGGCTAATAAAATGATTTTTAAAAATTGTTTCAATAAATTTCATTTATTTAATTCTTTGTCTTAATGATATATATATAACATTAAATGGGCAATAGTGCAATGTCTTTAAGATACGTTCGTTTCAAAATTAGTCAATTTTTGAAGGACAATTTAAATGTAATTATTATGAATGTAAAATACTTGTATGAAATGTTTTAAAATGCATTTATTAATCATGAACATGCTGATGCCGCTTAGCATCGTTCAGCTGTGTGCATGTAGCTACTGTAGGTTTACTAAGGGGCTGGGAGAGCGTGTGTGTGCATTTTTCTTTGGCACAACAGTGCAGTGCTTTTACTTGTGACTCCATCTGTGATGAATCCATCAACTAATCAAACATCTGGAAACAGATCTAAACTTCCCTCACCTCCAGATACACTAATATCATTACTGTACTAGCTCGGATGATCCATGTTCACGAGTTGCTGCCAAACCCAGTTAAACATTGGTTGTCAGTTTGGCATCTGGTGTGCTCTGACTGGGATCAGGGGAGATTTCATAGGGTTGTTTCACAGCAGAAGAAGAGCAAAAGGCTATAATTCAGGAGCTGAGTATTTCCAAATACACAGGAGTTGCAGGATAGTTGAATGTGTGAAATTGCACAGTGCAGACGGGCATTATGAGGTGGGGCAAAGTGAGGACCTTTGTTTGGAACAAGCACTTTGCAATATCTGAAGGTGAAAGCTAAGATTGAAACTCCCCAGACAAAATAATACACATTAGACAAAACAAAGTAATATTCTAAAATACTGCCAGCTGATGGGAGAAAATTAACTCCCCCAACCACACATTGTTCAGTTTCTGTTTTTCTTCCTTTTCTTTTGTGAGAACATGACTGTATAAGTAAAGCTGCCAGTCTCTTTTGTACATTTTGTTAAGCCTTTCGGCTAAAAATGACTTGTTTCCACAGCTCCTGTCAGGAGAATTTTGTCAATTTCAACAGCGACTTTCCACCTAAAACCCTGTATGCTAATAAGCTTCATGTGCCCACCACAGGCACAAATCTACAAACCCTTTCCATCCCCACCAACAGTGCATTAAGCACTTTTAACCTCCAGTTCATGCAGTGTGTGTGTGCTCAGAGACGTCAAATCCCTCATTTAAAACTCCAGGGATGGCCCCCCTCTCGCAGAGTAATCTGAAGCTTTTTATTTGCTATATCCTCCTAAGGCACTGTAAGTACTCCTCGATAGATTCACTAACTCGACATCTACTGTTTTGCATAAGTACTTTGCAGTCAACAACCTGCCTGTGCAGCGTTGCCATTTACAGGGTCAATAAACGGCAGTAATTCAGCCAGAGCTGAATGTACAGTGACTGCGTGCTGACACCCAGCAGTAATTCCTTCCTCTCCATTAATACTGCCAGTAAACTAGACGTTAATATATGGTGTCAGTCTAAAATATAAAGAACAAAGTATGTCAGGGTGATTAAAGCCTCTGAGCCTGTATTCACTATCAGTATCCTTTTAGCTCGCTAATAGCTGCTCACCAAGCCGCATCCTCCCCAATTGATTACAGACGAATAATATTGGTGCCGCAGATTAGAACGACAAATGAATGCACCTGTGATATTTGTGGCAGAGATGTGTGTGATGCTCAGATGCTGATCTGTCGGTGCCCTTGTCAGCGGCTCAGAGAGCTGGCAGAGAGAAAGCAAGGTGTGGGAGGGAGCATGAAATAGTATATGGGAATATAATGGCAGGAGACTGTGGTGTGGGAGTGGAATGTAATAGTGCCAGTTTATCAGAGCCAACGCACATTTGACAGGCACAAATAGATCGGAGGGGGGGGGTTACACATGTCAACACTCATGGATTTAAACTCTAGTGAAGTTTCAGGTCTTAGCTTTTAGAGGCCTGAGGCGTGTTGACAAAGCATTGATGATGAGGTCCATCTGTCGGCAAGGCAAGGCTGGCATTGGTGAACTGAGGGGGCGGAGCACAATGTTTTCTTATTTAAATTGTTGGTTAAATTAATTTCTACATTTAGTTACTTTGGAGTTAGTTCGTATGCATTAAGTGTATGGGTTCAAACGTGCACCTTTTTTGTAGAAAGGCTGCTTTTTCGGCACTTCAACTGATATGACACCTGCTTTTGTTTCAGCTTTTGTTCTCTGTTCCCCTGCCTTCCCCGCTCACCAAGGCTAGGTGTCAGTTCTTTTAGAGCTGCTGTTTTTTAAAGGCCTCGTTGCCATTGGCTATGGCTGCAGGAGGGTCACTCTGGGGAGTAAAGCCTGCATGATTCATCTACGTCCTTGAATCTGAACCAGTTGGCTGTCGCTGCTCAGGCTCTTGTAAATTAACAACCTTTCCCTCCTAAATTATCCTCCCTCAGTCACCATGGTGATGCTGGTCAAGTGATTACCAGCACCCACAGACTAGTGGAGGAATTTCACTCTGAACAATAGCCCCACTGTTGTTGTTGGGAAGAGTGGGACTTGTTTTATGGTGCAGTACAACCACACAGTGGATAATTATACTGTAACACAATATTGAACACGTATATATTCACTTTATTCTGCTAAGAATTTTTTTAGAGAGTTGCATTATTATCTATTATCATTCTAAACTATTAGAATACATAGCGACACTGTAATGTGTGAGACCAGAAACAGGCCATTGATTTAAAGCTTAGAGACATCACATATGTGTTGCAGTGTGTTAATCTCAGGCTCAATATGCAGCAGTTGAAGTTTCATCCATACTTCATCTGAAAGAGGTGTCATTTGCTGGCCCCCCGCTGCACGGGCACACGTTTGCTGACAGCTTAAAGGGCCTAAGATTTCCGTTTGAAGTGTTCAGCTTCTAAACGAAGCCCCACCCCTTCATCCCTGCATTACATTTTTTCAGATTCTGCTCAACCTTTTACTTGGCACTTTATTAGGAAAAAAAAGCCTGACCGTTTTCATTTATTCATACGCACATAGAAAATAAAACATTTGATGTGTACATTTTACAGTCGTAGAATACTGAATGGGATGTTACTTAAAGATTATAATAGGGGCCCCAGGGGGCTTTGTATCAACATTATCAGGAAAATAATAGATAAAGATGTTACCTAAATACCTGAAATGGACAGTTTTTTGTGATTGCTCTACATTGGTTGGGCTCTTTGTTTAGTTTTTTTTTGTTTAAGGATGATTAACCAAGCCCATAATAAATTAACTGTGCAAAAGATGGAGCCTTTTTGGTACAGGTCCTCAGATTTGGTTTCTTCCTGAACCATTTGAGCCATTTGTACCTATTATTTTATACCTCTGTTTGAATGTTGCACAACCACAATGAAATATCTTCAACCACAAGGTCTGTTTGAATACTGTTGGAGTCACAGCAGAGGGAGATTTGTGAAGATGTATCATTGTTAGTATATGCGTTTCCGGTTGATGAGTCACTGAAGTTGACACTTCTGAAATGTTTCAAAAGTAAGTATTGTTCTGTATGTCTCTCTATATACTGTGTGTCTGAATAGTCCAGGCTAATGCTGTTTTTGTACCTTCAAACCACCTTAGATTGAGTTAAAAAGAGCAAAAAAAGAAATCAGAGTACAAAGGTGCTATGAATAGGATTTCATTTTCTTGGATAGCTTTGATGAATTTCGGAAAAATTTGGACATAGTAATTTTCAAAGATGGTTATGTGCCCAGAACTCAATTTAATTTCCGCCACCCTAGTTTTATGAGCGTATTATCTTTTCTCCAAGCATGTCTAATGCAACCATCCATACAGCGAGAAGCAGAGTCGACCGGTTGCGTTACGGCTGCAGCCTGCTGCACTCAGCATTTCTAGATGGGGAATTGTTCCAGAAACTTAAACTTATTGCATTTTGAGGGAATTATTGTACACATGAAAAGAAGAAATAAAACACCACAGACAAATAAAAGAGGGTGAACTTTCCCTTTTTTTAATCTTGCTTTTCTTTGCATGATCATGTTTTAATTCAGATATGTTGATGCAGGAAGGACTGTGTTCACAGATAAGGCAGATTAACTAGGTGGAGGCAGTGCGCTTATTTTGCTAACACCCCAGTTCTCCCACACATTAGCTCCTGGAAGCAATGACAGATGGAGAGAAAAAGAAAATGGCTAGAACTGAATTATACATTTGAGCAGTAAGGTCTTGACCCATTTTTTTGGAAAATAATGTTGTGATTTGGTTCTGTATAAATAAAATGGAATTTAATGGAGTAATTAACATTGTCATCTGGTGTTTCAGTGCATGTTATCAAAAGAAATAGCTTTCTAATTTGCTCATTTATACTCGTTTAGGCTGCAAAATCAAACTGATTGCTGTCTGGGTGCCGGCAACCTTCCACAGTGCTGTGGCAGTGCTATGTGTGCACACAACATTATTCAGACTTATTGTAAATAGGTCATTGCTCTGATTATATTGTTTATTTGAGTTGTACATGAGATATTAAATCATGTTCCCATTATATTTGGATATTAAGTTATTTCCTCTATGTTTTTTTACACCCATTCAAAGCTTTAGTTTCATGGATATTATTCAGTATCAACAATGTTTAGCTTTTTCTCTCATCACAAAAGTGTGTCAGCTGTCTACCCATAGCCATTCTGCACCAACTTTACTTTTGGGGTCCAAAACAAGTCAACCTAAAAGTGAATTTTCCAAGATACTGATAAATATGAGGGCAGTGTCTGGAATTCATTTTTTAAAAATCGGTCTCTGTAATTGACTATTCCTTCTGGTTTCTTAAGAGTCTAAGACTTGCGAGGTTTTCTGTTTTCTGGATCAGTGATTTCCAACCTGTTTTTCCCTGAGGACCCCTTTCATGAAGCTACCAAAAAGCTGTGGACCCCCTGTCTGCCCCATGTGGAAACCAGCCTTTCATTAGCTGCTCCTCATCATAAATGATGCATTCTGGCTGACTCCTTACCTTTGATAAAAGCAAAGTTAAGCTAATTAGCAACATATAGCATTACTTTTTCACCTCCAAAATAAGGAAGAACAATCTGAACAGTAGCATTTATCAGCATTTATCAGCATCCAGCTGACAGGTACTATATGGATCTCTAAAATCATTTGCAGGTGCTGTATTTCCCACATCTCCACCATTTGCATTTATTTGTTTGTTAATCTGACAGTAACTGATCCGATGTTAATTACAAAGTGGCACCATTATCCATTATGCAGCTTACATGGGTAAAGAGCATCAGCCAGTTCTTACTGTAATGAGATGGGCTTTTTCCAGCCATGACCGTGTATTTTCTGCCTTAAAGGCATCCCATAATAACAGAGGTGTGATATAATGCAGAAGTGTTTTACATTGCAGTAACCTCACTCTGGTTTAAGAGGTTTGAGGATTCATGGATATGTTTGGCTTGGATGTATCCATCAGGGAAATGCCAAATGAAGGGACAGGACTTTAATGGTACAAGGGAAATAGAAAAGTGCTCAAGGGAGAGTGATGGGGAATGAGAAGGGATGTGATGAAAATGTATTGTATGTAGAGACGGGAAATCAAGATGGTAGACAAAGTGGAAATAAACAAGAAAGTGAAACTGGAAAATGGGGGTCAGAGATGCTGGTGAGAGAGAAAAGAAAATCACAGAGGAGGGTTGTAGAAACTGTGGGGAAAAGATGATAAAACAAGCAGGAAGCAAGAAATGAGAAAGAGCAGACAGAAACCTGAGAGACACATGCAAGAAGTAAAGGTAAGAATGGAAGAGAGAAGCGCCAGGGAAATCCACTGATCAGGATTAGTGGATTGAAGATGAGCCAGAGTGGTGAGGTGGGAATGAAACAAAGCAGTTTAGACAAAAGTAATGAGAAGGTATGGATGAAAACAACGTGAAATGGAAAATAGGAGTTTGAATGATAACAGCAGAGTTGTGGGGAGCAAAGGAAGGAAACAGAGCCATTTTAAAAGGGTCATAACTGAAACACAGACTGACTTGGGGCCCGGATTTGTCCCTTTATGCCACATTGATCTCATTTATGGCAATTACTGTGAGTCTGCACCATCTTTCTCAATTTTGTTCCCTTTGTTCTCTCCTCTCTTTCTCTCTGACTCATTCAGCTCATGTACCATTAGCCTCCCATCAGCTTTTGTCAGGTTTAGCATTTGGCTCCTGTCTCTACCTTTTTATTATCATTTTAAATTTCACCTCCTGTTGCCCCTCTATCCCAACTCCCATCATCATGGACTCACTAGTCATGCCAGTATCCACTGGTCTTGCTTCTTCCACTGTCAGACTCCAGTCGATTTGAGATCCACAATGCTTGACTTAGCAATGCATCACTCTAAAAACCTTCTTATCCTATGTTCTCTTTGTTTCTCTCTCACCCAGCTCTCTCTCTTTATATTGTTTTCACTGTTTGATACAACCATACAGACGCCCACATACCAGTGGCATGTTGAAACCTCACTGGGTTTTTGGAGAGCCTGGGGAGGGGAAGAAAAGATGAGTAGTGGATTTCAGGACAAACAAAAAAGAGATTTTTATTTTGTCTTTCACCTTTAGTACTCCTCTTAAGCAGTTATGCATGATGGAAAGAATATGGAAAAAGTGAGCACAACTGTGCCTGCAGAACAAATGTGTATGCAAATCTGTGTATATACATAATGTATGTAATCTAAGAAGAATTACAGTATATCCAGCAGCTTAAATAATGCAACAAGACTCTCCATATATTACCATTAACATTTATTTTACTGAAATACAAGATTGAAAGATCAAATATATGATGAAACGGGTCTATTTGGAAGTGATTTACTGTGTTATTAAGGCAAATTTGTCCCCTCTTAAATCATTGCACAGTTTTTCCACCACTTTATGTGAATGCATAAACATGCTCCTCTCTGTATATTTGGGCTTAAATGCTTCAGTAGCCTTGACCAACTCTGCAACATTTTGCATTTGGCTTCCTTCACTTATATATCTGCTGATGGCTGTTTGGCAAATGGGGTCAGTCCAGATGATATGCAGGAGCAGACGGTGCTCTGCATGCTTACTTCTGACATTATCGTGGCTGTAATCATGAATTCATCTTCCTTTTGCACCGTACTGTGCAAAAGGTTTCACAGACAAAACAACAATGTTAAGATGCCTTGGAAAAAAAAAACATTCCTTATTTCGAGAGTCTGTCACGAGCTTTTCCAAGTTAGATAAGCCCAGATCTGGAAGCATGCAACAAACCATGACTCATTCTGTTTAGTTTGCCAAGTCATGTGTGTTCTGCAGAAGCCATAAATAATTAAAAATGAGAGTAAACATTAGTTTTCTGTTTGTCACAGTACCTCTCTGTGTTTATACTTTGCTAAGACTGTACAAAATCTGTGCTTTAACACTCTTGTAGAAATTACCTGCAGTTTTTGGTTAGAAGTCACTTATTGTGGCAGCATTATTCAAGCATCTTACAGAAACAAACATACACATGACCTTTCCCAGAAATGATTTAAAAAATTCTGCCCGCAATGAGAAATTTGCACATGACTGATATCAAGAAGTGCGTTCCTAAACTAGCTTCACAGGCAGCTGTCACCATAAGGAGAAAAGCCCGGCGAGCATTTTTATGTCTTGAATCTGCAGTTTCCATCACTGGATATTGTCTACATTTTAGTTGTTTCCGCTTAACTCAGTTTGCGTTCTTTCATCAGGTCCCAATGGTTATTATTTATACTAGTGCTAGTTTTTTAATTAGACTGGAGCATATTGTCATAAACATATATTCATTTATTTATTCCTTTTATTCATTTGTTAAATTCTGAACTGAAGGTGATATCTTTGTAGTCTGTGCAGAGTAGATGTTACCAACAGGTTATTTAACTGTAGCTTAGTTTAACCCCTCTATTTGTCTGCTGCATGAACTACACAGTTTAGAGTTATCATTAAATTGAATAATTTATTTTCCTTTTATTTAGATTTATTTTCTCCTGAAGAATGACCTTGCAAATTCTCAAAAGCAGGAATTATTTTGCATACACCACCGAGTATATCTTGGCACAGCTAACAAATATAGAAAAGCAAAAAGCTGTCAGGGAGGTGAGATATTACGGTACTTCCTCACACAAGGTGTTTTTAACTTAACTACATTTTGTGGCATTGCTCATTTTCCCTCTGCAGGAATGTGCAGTCTGCAGAATTATTCATACCCTGAAATAAGATGAAACTGGCAAAAGTAATAATAAATGAAAAATGTATGAAAATCGTGACATTGTTTTTGAACTGTGGTTCAATTGATTTTTTTTTTTTGAGACAAGCAAAAAATGTGACCAACAGTTATACGTCTCATCACGTCACATCACTCATAAACTAATATTTTACAATCCTTTAAAGCTGGGCGTTTTCTGCAACTTTAAATCAGACTTCTACACCTGTCGACTGGTATTTTGGTCCGCTGCTCATCAGCAAAGTGCACCCATTGGTGTAAAAACATTTTGTCTCTATATTTTTTGATGTTTTCTCAACTCTATTACAAATCAATTAAAATCAAATGAAATCAATTAAATTAAATTATTTTCTTATTTCACTCAATTATTACTGAGCAAATGTTTTATGTATTATGACTTTTTTCAGTCTCCAGTTATTTGAGTGACTATTACATTTAGACTTTTTAAAATGGAAAGGTAAGAATAATTTTGTAGTTGACTGTGCACGATTTTTCACTTAAACAAATAAGTAGTTTTCTGGCCGTTGGCAGTAGGCAGTTTTCTGGCCAATCACCAGTTTCTAAGAAGCCTGACCTGGCTTTTCCTATACACACATATAAAAGAAAAGGTTGCGCAATGGGATAAGTTGTGTTGATGGTGTTGGTTGTGACCCCACCACAAATTATTTTTGCCTTGCATGAATTCCAAATTTTTGCTTTTTTTCCTTGTTGGCTACGACATAAAATCTGAAGATTCCACATAAGGATCGGACAATCACCATTCCAACAAAATTAAGGAAATCGAGGCCTCTTGATTGGTGCACCCAAACTATTTTTTTCCCTTTCTTGCAAATCATCTCCAGATATACAAGGAGTTATTCAGAGTAACGTTTAACCACATCAGAACAAAAATATGTAAAACAAAAAAAACAAGATGTTGTGTACTTGCTGTTACTTTTATATGTTACTGACTGAAAGACTGCATCTACTGTTAAGCCTCTCAAAAGACAGTTTTCTTATTTACCAGAGAGCTCCTGCTGTTATCTGAATTACTGCAGATGTTTGTGTTTTCCATGTTTACAGATGTTTCCTGTTCCATGTTTACATGGAAGACAGATTAAGGGATGGACGGGTACAAATGGATTAAAGAAGTTGCCTTTAACAAAAGAATGAGAAATCTTTTGTGGGTTTGTAACTCTGACATTGACAAGAGGATCCTTGCAAGTACTGATAGCTGCACTCCTGCGAGCTTCCAGAAGTTAGCCAATCAGAGAGCTGTTACTTTCCCAAACAGCCTTGAACCAGGTGATGTAAGCTCTGAAATGAAAGAAAACAGCTAAAAGCTGTGTAAAATGAGTAGAGGAAAGTCTCAGAATTAAAATTTAGACATGAAAAATAACCTAGTATGTAACTTTAATATAAAAAGTGCACCTGCGTTCATTCGTACAGGGCACTGCTTCTCACTGAGAGTGTTGTGTTCCATTCTGTTACCAGTTTTCTCCCTGTGAAACAAACTGTATGCAAAGGGAAAATAAGCTAATTACTGCAGGAAGAAACTTAATGACATTAGTGAGACAGCTTGAGGGAAATCTTGAAAGTCAAAAATAAATGAAGAAATATTTGAGAAAAGACTTTGGCATTAGTTATCCAAAGTCTCGAGCCAGCTGATGCCTACAAGCACTCATCTCAATTTATTTTCTGTAGACACTCATTTCCAGTGCATGTGGAACTGGGACACAGCTTTAGTGTTTCTACATATTGTGTGTATGACTGCATCTCTGCTGGTTGTTTCTGTAACACACAAACCATCCAGAAAATGCTTTATGATCACCCTTCCTAACAAAGTATCCCATGACACCCTCTGGCTATGGATGATGTAAAGCTAGAAGCTGCTTTATTAATTGGATGGGCAAAAAGTTGACTCACTTTCATGTTACACCACAACTTGATGTGTGGTCCGTCTCAGCTGTGGTGCTGTGGGTGAGAGATTGTGTTTCTGTGTTATCGAATAAGGCCATGCATGCCTGGGCCTGGTGGCTGATGGATGGGATCCACAGTGAATGGGTGCTATTTCAAAAGCCTTAATTACAGAGATGAAACAAAAGTATGTGTGATCACAGGGAGTAGTATTGATTACATTGATGCAGCTGTATCCCTTACTAAATACTGCAGCTGTTGATGTGCAGCTACCATCAGTGTGGATGTCTAAGTCGACTGAAGTTCCTATAGAGAATGAGACTTATGAAAAATAAACAGGTTTAAAAACATTGAATAGCTCAGTGTTAGCAGGGAAACAAGCATGTCTGACATAACGATGATACATATTCACAAATTCTTCATTTATGAAAGCAAAAGATGAATTTTAATGATGATGACTGACAAAAGAGTCAAAGCCAATGTGGAAAATGCTCATGTGTTGAAATAAATCCATTTCACATCCGCGGATTAGCATTAAAGTTGATACTGTGAATGACCCAGTCCTTTCCTATGATAGCAGAGGTATCAGCAGGACTCAGATTCCTTAGGCGAGAGACTCCTCATCCTGGAGAGCACTCTGCAGGTGGCTGGCTCATGATGAAGTGTCCTGAATCTTCTGCTGGCAGATGTAGTGGGTGAAGTGTAGGTTGCTTGTGACGAGGATGAGGAAAAGCACAAGTTTTAAATGAGAACAAACACCATAGAAGGGAATAATTACACTGAGAAGAGGAGAGTTTGGATCAGTGGGGAGGGCATGAATGGACCAAGTTCAGTGTCACCGTTAAACTCCGTTAGATTTTAAAGAAGCACAACTGAACTGTCTTCTGAGCTCTTTCCAGACAGTGAAAGTCAGTCCAATGTTGACTCTGTCTCTTTCTCTTTCTTTTCCTCTTTTTCTCCAGTCATGTCCTGCTGCAGTCCTTTGATGAATCAGCCGCGGTGTGCATTCATAGCAGCCATTGTATTCATATCAAGTTGCAGCTGTGCGACGCAGTGCATAAAGCGAGACTCGGCTGTAATCTCATGTTCCAGGCTGGAAAACAAAATTATGTAGTGCGATATCTCAGCCTTGGGACGCTGCTGGGCTCAACTGCTTCAGGCATCTACATAGTCAATATCAATGTACTATCAAAAGCTAATCAGAAATTTTTTTTTTTATGGTCTAAAAGTTGCATAGTGCTATTAAGTACAGCATGTATTGTACAGTAACATGGAATAATGCTGACACCTTCAGGTGGTGCAGAAAATTCTATATACTTGACTACTAATCCCCCGCCCACCACCACCCCAATGGGGTTTAATAATCAATGGCTGTATTTGGTGACTTGTTTGTTCAAATGCTAAAAACATATTTTCTAATGAGACTGGGCTGAAATAAAATAAAAATCATTTATAGTTTTACTTCATATTTGATTCTGAAGATCAGGGACAAGTTATTCTAAACCAATACAGTAAAAGCGGCCCTCAGAGTCGCGCTGGTGCTGATTCATTTCAGGACTACAGTGCTGCACATTCATATTTTCTTCACCTGACCTGCATTTCTGAGGAAGCATACAGTATGTGAAAAACTATTTAAATAAATGCCAAGCTGCCCTTTTTATTTTAAATGAAAAGCCTCACAGTGTGAAATCAGACTTTCAGTCGAACAGCAGAGATGCCAACTTCTTTTGAACTTTTTTGTCACTTCGCCTTCTGCAGAGCGATGATTATCTTCCTGCTTTTAAAGATGCTGCTGACAAATGTGCTGCGCTTCCACCGGCATCTGTGCATGGACAGTTTGATAATGCACTTCAAGAGTTTCTTACATTTTAAGTTGATGTTTTTTTATCCTAGTTTACTGGCAAATATTGGGCCACGCAGGGGGTGGCTGGTTCTTTATAACAGCTCTAATGATGGACTTGAAAAAAAAGAAAGAAACAAAATTCACACAAAATCTAGTTGCACTGCACCAGAATGATTGCAAAATACTAAATAATGTCTGTAGATTGCAGCCGTGAAACGGTAGCAAACAGCAGAGAAAATGGAGCAAAAAGATACAGCGCCTCAAAGTTTAAGTACCTGGAAAACTTTCAGCTAGAGCTGCAGAGAGAGAGTTTCAGTTGTTAACTTGATCTGAGTTAAGACAGCTGTTTCTGTCGTAGAAATGCTGCACACATAATGTTTACAAAGGATTGCTTATTTAGGCTAACACAGCAAAAGCTCATAATGTGAGCTGTGTGCAGCTAATAATGTTTGTACTGCTGTTACTGTTCAGCCTGTCAACATATAGCAGAGTGCGTGTGTGCGTGTATGCAGCAGTGTCTGTGTGGTTTTCATGGAACTACACCAGATAACTGAATCTTCCCAATTGTCTTTTTACCGTATCAGCATGAAAAGGATGTTGAACAGAAGACAAAGGCACAAAGACGACAAACAGACCCAGCCATTCACATTCAGAGCTTTTAGAGGCACAGAAAATAGGACAAAACTTCACATGAAGTCAGGAAACTGGATAGCTGAATTCATATGCATAAATCAGGTTCCTATCTACACAGTGCTAGAGCTTAGATTCCAGCAAATGCTTGAATAGTTGATCCCCAGATACCAGCTACCAAAGAAAGATTTCCTTTTTTCCATTTGTACAGAGATTCCCAAACTCTACTCTGAAACTAGAAAACTCATAATGCAGCATATCTACGATAAACCACTCGATGCCGCACATCAGATGTGTGGACTTACAGAGGAGCTTCATGTCTATTAATATGCAGTACATAACCAAGTCAGAGGAGGTGTGCTTATGGTGTTGTCCCCTGAATACATAACATGCAGCTGACATTCTGAAGCAAGCCAGAAAGAACATGCCTGAGCAGGAAATTAGCTTTTATATTTAAAAAAAGCCTGGCGTGACAATAAGTGTTGTTCCCACCAATTATGATCAGGCCTCATTCTGCAGTCCTACAATCAATACCAGCTTAAGTGCTGAAAGAATATCTGAAGATGTAAAAGAAAAACTATATCTGCCTTTATCAGATCACAAAGCCTTTTACACCAATTTTAAAAGCAAAAAGCCCTTTCATTCCCAGAACAGAAATACGGAGTCTGGAGACTTATTCCTGGAGTAGTACAAACCTGTGTTACTCTGTAGAATAAAATGGCATCTAATGTCCATGAGCACAGAGATGACAGTTTTAGCAACTCTGAAATCTGTTCTTGCAGCACTGAATCTTTAAACTGGTGCAAACATAGTAAGAAACAAAAGGGTCCTGTATTACTGAAATCAACGATCTTAACAAGCCTTAGTAATGATCATTTTAGTAAAAGAAAAGGGAAAAAACAAGCAGCACCACAAACCTGTGGAATGTATATGCAGGAAAATCTGCTGTAAGTGATTTGCTATGTGGGACTCAAAAGAAAATTCAAAATATGCTAGTTTTCCACATCGAAGATGTTTGTCCAATGTACTAAACTCTGATTTAGGAAAAATGAGATTGTTTTTACACTATCTCACACACACACACACACACCCACACAACAAAATGATGATATAAAAAAATAAAGATAAAAATGCTAAAAAGGTTCTGTTGCAATAAGGAACTAAAAGGACTGAAGAGCTTAGTCAGTTTCTCTACTGAACAGGAGCAGCTGCTGATTTTCCAGGTTCATCGAACTTATGTGTCTCAGGCCAGTAGCAGTACACCAGCCTCCTCACTGACTGCAAGCTTTACAGTTCTGCTCCTAGCCTCCTTCTTTCACTGTTCTTTCTCTTTTTCTTCTTTCTATATTTTTTGTTCACTGAGAAGTAGCAACAAGGATGACATCAGCACCTTTCTGAAAACAGATTTTCAACTGTAAGTGCTTGGAGTGGCTGGGAAGCACTCTGGAAGAAAGAATGTTGAATGCAGCAGTTTTACTATATGTGCCCTCCCTCCCCGAGCTCTTTCCTCATTGTAAACGATTGAAAAAGCCACAGGTGAAAACTTGCCCTTAAATCCTTTTCCCATTTTTACTGTAAATGTTAAACTCACTGAGTCATCCTGTTCGCTTACACAAAGAAGCCACATTGTTTCTCTTATCGTCATACACTCTTTGATTGTAGGGATCATGTGTTGATCCTGTTTTAATATTTTGTTTTCAACTTTCCCCTCAGTGATCTTTCTTCTACGATTCTCTTAATTGTTGTAGCATTGATGTGAACATTCAAGTTATGATGTCCCAAAGAATTTTGCTCATGTCCTTGCAACTTCTCCACCACTGCTTTTAGACTTTTTGATGTGCAAGCTGGTGTAAATGCGTGTGCAGGTAGAGAAAAGGGAGGCAGCTGAGATGCAGTAATAATGAGAGAGTTCTAAAGGAAATTACAGAGATGGTGACATACCTTTTCCCTTTGCTGAGGAAAATTAATTTCCGCTGGAGTTGCTTGCTCTCTATCACGGCCTCATTTCTGTCAGCACTGCTCCTCATTGTTCATACCCGTCACATAGTGTGCATGACCTGCCTTCATATTTTGGCTTGACCTCGGTTTCCCAAACTTAAAAGGTTAATCACTCATCAGAGAATGCTCTGGGACCGGTCTTATCTTCAGCTTCCAAGCTCCAGCCTCCCCTCAGGCACTGACCTCCTGCTATACCATGCTTCCTCAAGCCTAGCTGCCGCACTTGGGGCAACTGTGTACGAGCTGCACAACTGACCATCGTGCTTGGCTTCTTATCACTCAGACAGAGACCATTGATTCTGCTCTAGCTGAACGCAGAGATATGAGCAGGAGCCACAGACCTTCAGCTATGGCTTGTTTCTCTGTTGTCTGCCTTTGATAAAAACATGCTGAGCCTCCCTACGCCTTACCAGACCTTTTGTTAAAGGAGAGGGGATTAGATGGAGCCATAGACACCAGAGGTCTTGCTGGGTTTCTTAACCATGAGAAGAATTCAGCAGAACTGAAGCCAAGGCCAAGGGAGGGCGAGCATTGTATAAGGGCTCTGGTGTTCTGTGAGCGTGTGTATACAGAAGACTATACGTGTGTGTGTTTGTGTGTCTGTATTTCCAGTGTGTATACAATATAAGAATGTGTGTGTGTTGGTGACTTTTATCCCCCTTGATCTAAAGCCAGATTCTGGTCTGCACTTTTGCTCTTTTTCTGAGCTCAGACTTATTGTAGTATGGAATTTCAGGATAAATAGGACCCATGCTGTGGATGGAAGAGGACCAGCTTTGTTCTGTACCTGCAGTCTGTCCATACTTACCTAAATCCCTGACGGGTTAGCTTACTTTTGAATTAAACAACCTTTCCGTGAACTATGATGGTTAAAAACTGTTATTTTACATTTGGCTAATTGGTTTTAATGTAAATTTGTGTCTAACAGCCTGTTGCGAAAATTAATAAAATCTACTACTTTTACATTTAATTTCTATAAATCCCCATGTGTAACAATTTATGCAATTACATGTTTTAATTCTTCTGACTTTGTTATAGAGTGAACATAGTACTTAAAGCTAATGTGTGACACAAAGGCAGTGAGTCGTCATGCTACATATTACATTTTCCCAGGACTGTTTTCTCAATAGATTACCTCCTGTTCCTCCAACCAGCTTTTTTTTTTCTAGATGAAGTGTAACATTTACATTTGTTCATCTATGCCAACAAAGGAATCTGCGTCAGTGTAGCAGCCCACGCTGTTCATGCTGCCAGAGCTTTGCTACTCTAACATGAAGGTAAATATATCACAACCTGAGTGAACAGCTAACAAAATGGAACGAACATAGCTCAGCTAAGGTCATGCATAATATTCATCAGCTGTGTGACTTCCTGAGGACACCCAGAACTATAGACTACAGCAAGCTGAACAGCTTTAATAATCATGTCTTTGTAA
>JAVQJG010017330.1:0-11461 GCA_036024015.1 Craterocephalus amniculus | reverse complement strand
TTTTGCTTTTAAATATGAGAGAACTTTCCTCCTTTTAATTGGGTCTCTGCATCCCTTAATATTCCAAGATATTACTTTGACACACCTAGACATCACCTTAAAACTAAGTTAAAGCTGTGACCTGAAACTTGGAATGTATAGGCATTTATAAGAATGAACTGTATTACAATACCTTGGCCCATAAAAATTGCTGTCTGAACAAAGAACAAAACGCAGCGTAACATCGCTGAACAAACCCCCCCTTGCCCTCCCCAGCCCGAGCCATCCCCAACTGTAGCTCGAGTGTCCCTAGTTTAACTGGTCCGTGAGACTAACTCTCAGGGCCTGCTCCATGTAAAAGCCCCTCCCAACCCACGCTTACTGACCTTACAACGTTTACAGATACACACACTTCTTTTTTTCTGCAGTCCTTACGACGCTTGTAGCAGAAACCTTTGCGCCTCCTCCCCGTCATTTAAAGTTTTCTTCTGGCCGTTCTATGTAAACACGAGCGCTGCCGGGTAGACCATCCTGTGCTTCACCTGGGGCTCTCGGAGACGTTTCTTCGCCGCGCCGAACGCTTTTCTTTTTTCCGCTAAATAATTCGAGACATCATCAAAGATTGACAGCCTCGCCCCCTCCCAGTCACATCCGCACTTTTCCTATTTCTAAAATCTTGTCTCTTGCAGAGGAGCGTAGACAGCGCACAAGAACCATCCTTGGAGGTTTATTATGGTCTGGAACAGGTGTGCTTGGGACTCTGTGGGCACGCTCCACCTCAAATTCAGCGCCTATGCAACCTAACGCATCACCAAATAGTTTCTGCACATACTGAGCCATCTTCCCGGGTTTGCTCGAGCCCCTCGCTCCGATTCACCAAACAGACGTTATTTCTTCGGCTTCGATTCTCCAGATTCTCTACTCATGCCCACAGCACTTCAACTCTCCTGTCACATTCGCCCAACTTAGTCTTAACTTGTTTGCCGTCATCTTGCAGATCGGAAATGCGCTGCTCAGCTTCACTCATTCGCACCTGAATGCCCTCCACAAAATCCTTAAGGTCCTTGGTTGCCTTTTTAATAGTGGCCACATCGGCAGCCACACTCACCAGAATGCTATTCATGCTCCTTAACTGTTCGTGCAAAGCGCTTTCGTCCGGTGTTCTGCTGGCCATACTGCTCTCAGTCCCCGAGAGTGTAGCATTAGCATCTTCAAGTGGCGGAGATTGTGCCATTGCGCTAGCTTGTTTCTTCGTGGTGAGCAGTGTAGGGGTTGCTCCTTTAAAAAAGTTTGCCTTACCGGTATTTGACATCTTTTACCAAAGCTCACTACTCCCAGTAGCAATGTGGAAAAAAAAACAAAAACTTAAGTGTATAAACTTTGAAGTGTATGTTTCAAAAGTTTTAGAAATTAGGGTGGGTTTCAGGAGCCCCACTATTACTCTCGGCTGTCCCACGTGACTCCTATGAGTATTTCTGAAAACAACTGGGCATGTTCAGTTTTAATCTGTTCCTGTGTTAAGTTATGTTAAAAACACGCTGCTTCGTACCTGACCCTCACACATGTCCAGCAGGGCGGCCCGGTCACGGCCGGACCGAGCCAGTTTGCTCTGGAACAGCTTGCCATCAAAGAAACCCCAGGGGCAGCAGTGTTCCCATGGCAACGGCTGTCCGCAGACATCATTGATGAATAACGCCGTGTCAACACCAGCCATGAAGAGAGACGCCAGTTGCACACCACGAGCGTCTACCTTCTCCACCTGACGGGCAGGACAAACAGAAGACATGGAGGTGGTTTGAAAAGGGAAAGATGAAAAAATTAAGTTAAGTCCTTGTCAACATCCAGTGATCATTTAGAAGGTGTTACATGAACTGGTTCCACCTCCTTCATCTGAATTTTTTAGACAAGAGAACTTGCAGGTGACTCAGGACTAGTGCTTCCTGTAGGGACTGTGAAATTCCCCACAAAGTGGCCTACTGCCTTTGGACAAAATACAATTTTTGTAAACAATGGTAAATTCTGGAAGACTATGCCACCCTCCATTAGAGAATGTACTATATTTCTGGTTTTTAAAACACAACTGAAACAAGACTTAAAACAAAGCAGTTATGTTTTCATTAACATGTAAATATTTTCTATTCTTGATGTCATATAGTATGCATCATTTATTTTATTGTACCAATATTATAATGTTTTATTCTATTGTGTATTACTTCTTAGGCTGCATGGTGGTGTGGTGATTAGCACCACACACTCACAGCCAGTGGGTCACTGGTTTGACCCTCGGGTGAAAAGGGGTTCGAACATTCTGTGTGGAGTTTGCATGTCCTACCCTCCTACAGTCCAAAAGACATACATCTGATCACTGTAAATTCTCCCTGTGACAGACTGTCCAGGGTCTACCTTGCCTCTCGCCTGCTAGATAGGGATAGGCTCCAGCCCCTTGCAAGCCTGAATTGGATTAAGCAGTATAGAAATAAATGAGTATACATATTCTTTCTTTACCATCATGAAGAGTATGGATAAAATTATCTTGTTAAGTGTAGTCCAGCACTTTTACATATGTTGCTATAGATGTTCATTATTGCACAATGTCCCTATCAACCTAATAAATTGATTAAATTAGTTTTGTCAGGTGAGCACCAATTGTCAGGCTAAAATTATGTAAAATGAATGCAACAATCATTACTAGCAGTAGTATTTTGTAGAAATATCACAGAACAAAAGTAACCAAGCCTCATCTCCATATAATTTTCTCCAGTCTTGGCTTTCAGGAGCAAAATTACATTGAAACAATATAAACCTTTTCCTTATTTAGGCAAGGCTAGTTTATCTGTAAAGCAGATTACATTTTCAAGAAAATTCAAGGTGCTTTACATACAACATCAGAAGCATTACAGCAGGGTGCAGAAAGCATTAGGAAGTATTTAAAACAAAGGTTAGAATAAATTAAATATGATTAACAACAGAAGAAAATCCTCTGAGACAATAGGATTAATTTAAAGAAAGTTACTTGTCAAATATTTTCATAAAAGGCAGTAATTAGAAGTTTTCCTCCCTCTGATGATGTCGTCAATGACATTATGGTGTGCTAGCAGAGCCAGATGGTTTTTGCATACTGCACTTGGTACTTTGAGGGTAAAGAGAACAATAATTGAAATCAAACATGACTGAATCAATGTAACATACCAATAATGCAGACACACATATTGGTGATTACAATTTGCAGCATTAGTTAGTGAAGTTTTTAGAGGTAATAAAGAAAAATCTAGCTGATTCCGTCACCTGCAGAAACTAGTTCAGCTAAAGGAGGTGCATCTTAATACTGCAATAAGAGAGAAAACCTTGAAGAAACTGGAGCAGGACATCCAAAAACTACAAATAAAAAGAAGTTGTTTACATGTATTTTAGAGTTAAACTGTATAGGTTGATGCAGTGATGCAGTGTTGAGGACAGGATGGTGTAAATGTAAAGGTCTTCATTTAGAACTGTCATTTCTGTCTTTTTATATTGTTTTAAGATATGAAGTGATGTCAAAACAAGCCACCAGCCTGATCGGAAGGAAATGTTCTAATCACGAGAGATCAGATTAGAATCGTCTGATTGCAATCTTTATATGGTGCACCTTTTATTTTGATCAAGATTTTAATCTGGATACTTGTCTCCATGTAAACACAGCTGGTGGTTCTAGGTTCTGATGTAGCTGTGATGTTAACTGAGAAAGAATATCAGAAACTTCAGAAAGTTCGGAGTGGAACTTTTCTAAAAAATAAATGAGGTCCAGTTAACCCTGTGTGGGTGAAGCTAGCATCAATCAGTCTATCACCACTATGGACAGATGGTAAATCCACCAATCAGTAGCTTTGACAGTAGATGAAGTTTGTTAGATGTGAAGAATAAAAAGCGGACGTTGGGTAGAAAAGCTAATACTAAGTTTGCACCCTCAAAGAAAACCATCAGACTGAAGAACCGGATGAAGCTGAACTCTATTAGACTCATTCATTGTTAATAGTCCCAGAGTGACAGAGGAGTGTAATTTCACCTTGAGCTCCTGTAGCTGGTCAGGTTCATAGAGCTGACTGGAAACGGCCTGAGCCAGAAAGGCATCGACCTCGTGTCTCTGGAGGATCCTTCCACCAGGCCACTGCATCATATACCTGAGAAAGGGAAGGGGAAAACTCCAGCTTTATTGAACAAACCACCTTCTGTAACAGAGACTAGATCATAGTGGGCTGTGTCCAAATGTCAAAACTATTCCCTATGTAGGGGTCAAGCCATTTTATAGGGGATGGATTTGATGCGGGATGCACTCAAAATTACACACAATGCATCTTGGAAAGTAGTGAAGTGAACATCACTACACAGGTCAATATAGACCACAATGCATTGCAGGCAAGAGCTCTTTTCACTTAGACGGTGTCTTGCTAACGAAACAAGCTTAATTCTCCTTGTCCATTTTCTCCTCCTCGCCTGTCTCTGTCTTAAATACTACCGCTTTCTTACTTTTGCGATTATTAGTTCATTTTGTCTCAGTAAGAAGAGGGTACCATTTTTCTGATGGACGAGCCACGTCAAGCGAAACAAACATCAGAGTAGGTAGAAAAACAAGAACAAACTGAATAGTTATGCAACAAGGAAAAAAATACAATATAAGGAAATAACACATTATTACACAAGAGTTTGGATTTGATTTGGAATGACATCTTCACGCATGTTGGGGTTGCCGTAGTTATAACTGGTAGTCACGTGACATGCGGCAAAGGGAATATACCCAGCTTTTTATCTGAATGAGTCCACTACATATTAGGGCTGAACGATTTATCATTTTAAAACCGAAACTGCAATTTATGTTGCAATAGTTGTTTACTTTCCATGCCGTTGGATCCAGGTTTCAGATCTGCAATTTGTAGTAAATTGTAGTAAGCTTTTATATCCCAACTTTTTGTCCTTGTGAGAATAAAGAGCAGTTTGTATTTTGATGTCTCCAAGTGATAATTATCCATCTCATATAAAAAATATATTTCTGCATGAACACTGAACATAAGCAGAACTTTAAAAGATAAAATCACAAATGCAATCACACTATTGATCAGAAAACTTGCCATTACATTTTTTCCAATATCATCCAGGCCTACCACATATTCTGCTATATAGTGCTGCCCCATGTAATGAATGAGCAGTGAGTGCACTCATACTGAAATCAGTCCTACAAGGGCAGCAATCCAGCAGGTTTTCAATGTATTCTTATTTCAACACACCTGAATCAAAGCAAATCAAGGCCAATCAAGTTCTGCATAACAACTCATTAATCTGAGCCAAGCGTGTTGGAGCAGGAACACAATGAAAACTTTGGATTGCGCCCCTTGTAGGACCGTACTGAGTATCAGTGGGTCAGGGGATAGTGTGGAGAAAAATGATGGAAGAATTAGTTGAAGGATCCATATTCTGTTTTGGTTTCTAGCTCTGCTCCAGGTTGATGAGATCTCCTCCTGAAAACTTACCAGACCACACATCGAGCAGTCTGACACCTGACAGCTAAACTAGTTACTGGTAAATCACAAATGACCAGAATAAAAATTAAACCTGCAGGTCTCCACCAATCACACAATCACTCCTGTATAGTTCAGCCAAAAGAAAACAAGACAAGTGAGAAACTGCAGATATATGATTTCTGCTGGTCTATAAATGTCTGAATGGACAGACCTGGATGAATATCTGTTAGCAGCCATCATGAGGAAATGGCTGACTGCTTCATGAATCCCTACAAACTCATGATCAAAACGGTTTATCTTCAATCAGCGGCTGGTGACGGCCTCCCGGACTGACTGATACCTGAGCACGCAGCACATGAGCAACAGATGCTGAGGGACCTGCGCTGGGTTAAGGAGGGCCGGGCAGTCGGAGCGAAGGCATGCCAAGAAGGCCCTGGTTCTCCTTGAGCGGTCCTCACTGGCTCGACCCAACCACAGGCGCCGCAGGTTGGGACAGGTCCACTCCCGGAAACACAGAGCTGGAACCAGCTCTGGGGTCAGGGCCGACTTGGCCTTCCCACAGCTCCACTCTTTCACAATCACTGGAGGAACTGGACAAAAATACATCTTTACTCTCAGTTCATACCGAACGACCTCCCCTCAGCCTACCTAAGCCTAGTACACGGATTCAATAATCCGTACTCCGAGACAAAGTCCCTGCACTACCTTCCAGGGGGGTCCTCTTGCGCAGGGCGAGCCTCTCCAGGCGGCGGTGCGTTTCAGCCAGACTGAAGAGGACTCCGTAGGCATACTGTCTGGCAGCACGGAACAGCAGCGAGGCAGGAGGCAGCTCCGAGTTACACTCATCCTCTATACACACCGGCATCTTCATCTCACCCTGAAAGGACAAAGTCGTGAGGTAATACAGGACAGAGGCAAAAGGACACTATGAATAAAAAAAAGAAACTAAAAAAACCCCTGAAAAACATACCTTGGTCAAAATGTGGTAAATCTGGGGGTACATTAGTCCTCTTCTGTGTCTGTGTTCAGCTACACGAAGAACTTCAGCACTGACCTGAAGAGAGAGAGAAACGCATTAAGAAAAATCTAATATCGTGGTCCCAGATCAACAAACCACAGTGACCACAGTGACATTTTTACGGTCAGCTGGACTCTCACCTCAGGCAGTGGTGGTGTAGTGATGTCCATGTGACTGCGTGTTGCCATCGACAACAGTGATGGAATGTTTGACCCACTTCCGTTGCCCTGGGAACCGTCCCCATGCGCCGACGCCCCTCTTCCAGCAGGATCCTCCCAACGAGAGGACTTGTCAGTCAGATGGCTGGGAAAAGGAGACGACGGTCAGGACCAGAGGCCTCATGTACAAAACTTTTCCTAAAGAAAGATACTGTATAACCTAAGCCAGAAAAGAACAAAGAGCCAGAAATATCAGCCGAACGGAGAACAGCTGCTTAGTACAAATCTGTGAGGGAGCTGGGGTCTATCCCAGCAATTGTCAGGCTAGAGGCTGGCACACCGTGGAAAAGTCACCAGTCCATCCTAGGACCAACACAGAGAGACAGCCAACCATTCACACCCACTCCTAGAGAACATTTAGAGTGACCAGCTAACCGAACATGCATGTCTTACGCACTGTGGGACGAAACAGGAGTAAATGGAGAGAGCCCATTTATACAAAGGGAGAACATGCAAACTTCACAGATAAAGAGTTGGCTCGAATCCCTCCCAGCTGAGGCTCGAACCAGTGACCTTCTCTGTGAGGCAGCGGCACCAACCACAATGCACCATGCATAGTGTACAGATGTGCTTCATTTACTCAAATGCAATATTCTGTGCAGGTAAATAGCAATGCTCTGTTATGATGTGTTCCTCTTGTTTGGTAAAATTTCAAGTGTTTCCCCAACACCATTACATTTGCAAAGCGACCCAACATTCCTAACTATGAGACCTACAAGGTCAAGTTTGTTCATTTCCACCATGTCATCTATGCAGTGCCAAGTCACAGCAGAAGTCATTTCAAGTTTCAATGGCCTTTATGCACAGCTCCATTACTTCCTGAACTTAAGGCAGCTACTTTGTTTCCTGTCTTTCATTACTGGACAAACTGATTAATCCAGGTGTGTCTGCCCATTGCCGTCGTGGTTACTGAGGTCGGGCACACCTGGATTTATCAGTTCATCCAGTAATGAAAGACAGAAAAAGAGCTGCATTAAATTCAGGAAGTATCAGAGTTGTGAGTGCAGCCCATTCCCCTTGAACAGGTGTATACCAAGCAATGACCACCAGCTGAGAAATGTCTAGTCATTGATGAAGTGTCAAAACTCAAAACTCAAACAGCTCACACCTCATCCACTAGGGGCTGGTTCTAAAAGGGAGTCAAATCCCAATAGACTCCCATGTTAAAAATAGCTAACTTCACGGCAGTAGTACCATTTTGTAGGGATCGACCAATAATCGGCATAGCCGATAATATCGGACAGTATTGGGCAATTTAATAATAATTGGTATCGGCCGTTTTTCCAACTGGTAGCCGATAAAACACGTTTTTACAAAAGTGCGCTCCTTCGGCTCTCGTACAGCAGCTCTCTCTGCCTGAAGGCAGCACTCTGAACAGGGTAACAATGTTTGCAGCTACTCAGCTGGGGACTGGGGAGAGGACTACTGCTGAGTGAAGGTAATGCGACAAAAGTCAACAGATGATACTGAATATTTCTGATGTGACGTCGTCAAACAGCACTGCTCAATTGTGTCATGTAAACTCATCAAACCGACTGGATACAGCTTGAACCATAACCGTGCAATGTTTTTTACACATAAAACGTATGTTTTCATCCATCCACTAATGGACTGCAGAGGTTGTGTAACCTTGTCAATACGTTAATAGTCACTATATTCACCTGTTAGTAAATCTAAGTAATGCAGTGTCTGTTTCTGAATGACATGTTGAATGTTCCCTTAAATATTATATAACAGATCATAAACTTGCATCTCTGTCTGTGTTACAATCTACAAACCTAAGCCCTACATTTTAAGAGTATAGAAGAATATCAGTTACATGTACTTGGGATTAAAGTAAAAGTAGTAGCTAATCTTGCTGAAAATACTGAATGTGGCTAATAAATTAATGCATGGATTACAGTTTGTTGAGTGTTTGTTTATTAAATTCCCTCATGTTGTACAGTGTTTATTCGGGTCATACAGCATCATTGTGCTGTACTTTGCACTGATGTTTAAGCTATTTTTTGGAGTTGCTTTGTTGCGCTATAGCCAGAGCTAGCACTATTTTGCATTGTCTGGTTTAAATCCATTATAATTTTACACTGTCATATGTAAAATTACTGGACAACCTTTTTGGGTTGTCCAGAACCTTTTTGGGGCACGACGGTGGGTGGTTGACGCTCGGCATGACCATTTGGGTTTTAGTCTCCATCCATTTAACCCTCATTACCACAGAGCGCAGACTGTATTCGGCAAACTCTCCCTGACTCTTTCCAAACATTCAGCTGCAGTCGGACTTCCTGCATTGAATAGCTTGAGGGAGGAGGCAGCACAATGCTGCGTTTGTAGGCACTCGTAAAAATCGGAGAGGAAAATGGGAGCATTTGTTTGATGCAGCTCATCATATAAAATGCTTCAGAATCATTGTGTGTAGAATTGAGATCACGCATATGTGGGAATCGAGATCACGATTTTTTAACTATATATCTTGCAGCCCTAGTCTTGGGTTTGAAGATTGTTACACAGACAGAGCTACATGTAAGTGATCTGTTATGTATTAATATAATAGGGAACATTCAAGCTGTCATTCATAAATAGTGGATGGATGAACACAGATGTAACCCCAGACAAGTTTTTACGTGTAAATTATGTCACAGGTCATAAGTTTTAAACTGCATCCAGTCGCTCTGATGCGTTTGATTACTACGTGAACACATCTGAGCAGTCTGTGGTTGATCACGTCAGAAAGTCCACCAAATGGAAACTGTTGAAGTATGTTACTTTGCGTTGCTGTCATTTGCTTCATCTCCATCTGATGATGAAGAAGAGGATGGCAAGGGTCCAGACTGGGTGGTTGTGTGATGGTTGGGTAGTCGACTCCCCCCCTGTGTGGAATCATACGGAGCAGACCAATCAGAGAAGCCCATCTTGGCCGGTGAGTCGTTGCAGTCCTGAGACAGCGGCTGTGGTGTCTGGAAGAGGGAGGTGGAGCCAAGTCCATAAGGAGCATTCTGATACAGTGGCTTTAAACCTGGAACCGAGGGGGGGAACTGGGATTGGACAAAAATAAGGCGGGGAGAAGGAATAGATGAGCAGAGGTACAGAAAATTAAACGACATTTTATTTTGCATCATACATCAACAACCTATTAAAGTTGAGGGAATACCTGTAGGGTCCCTACAGGTTAGATTTGAGACTTTTAAGAACTTTTTAAGACCACTTACAACAGAATTTAATGCTCATTTCACAGCCACACTGACAAAAATGAATAACTCCTAAAATTTAAGAAAATTAATTAATTTAAATCAGCCCTGCAGTGACAGATTATTACAAACCAAGGTGTGTATGGAAAGTGCAAGGGTTTGCTTCACGCCACATTACACCAAGACTGTCCAGCAGTTGACGGATGCCCTGATCCAGGTCTGGGAGGAGATGCCCGAGTCTGTGTCTCATCAGAATCATGCCCGGCCAGATGTTGTATGGGGTGCATACAGTGGCGTGGAGGCGATACATTACTGAACCTCACTCTGAACAGAAGTTGATTCAGCCTGGGGTCTGATCTTTACACTTATTTGAGTCTGATATCAAGACCTTCATGGGTTCATAATTCCAAATTCAATTGATCATTCTTATGTTATTTTGTTCTCAACACATTACACGACGTAAGGAATAAATATTTTCAACTGGAATATTTCATTCATTAACATCTAATATGTGTTGTTTACATCTCCGATTTACTGTTTAGAGCAGAGTGTATGAAATAACGAGTAGTATAAGAAGTGCATCAGAGGACTGGTTCTGACCTCGGGTGGGAGATTCTGCCAGTTTTTTTTGTTTAAGGTGTGTAATACATGCATACTGGCACAAAAAGGCAAACCATAATATCCTTTAGGTTTACAGCGGCATCAGCATCATTAACATCCTAGCAATTTCTATCCTTAACCACAACTTCAATTCTCATTGCATGACCTTGTACTGCATAGAGCAGTTTCACCCTGATGCCACAAACACAAACACACCAACCAGCAGAGAATTGTATTCACTGTGTCCCATTCAAGGGTCTGTGCACTGCAACGTGATGAGGACGTTTTAACCGTAGCTATAAGTAGGCTCTTTTTTTTTTTCAATGCACAGTATATAAAAAGAACCAAAGTTTTTTAAACGGTGGCACTAAAATAATGCAATATGTAATATTTTTGGATTTATAATAAATAAATGAATTGTTCATGGGCTTTTATTTTATTTATTTTTAAAATTAGACGTCTAGCGGACATTTTTGACAGTTCTCTGAAGGAATAAGCAGCAAGAATGAGAACGCTTTGGGGACTGGAGCTCTACGGACATCCTCACACTGTCTGTAGGCTGCTGTAATTGATAAGTGAATAAATTACCTCGTAGTGCACAGCCAACGACGGCTACAGAGGTAGCGTGCATACCCCGAAGTGAAACACATCTATTGATTCACTGGTTGATATTGTCCATCGATATGTGAAAATGGATCAAATATTCCTTCACCTCATTTCCAATAAGCGGTACAGTACACATCGCTATGGTTCAGAGAGTTTACAGTTTACTTTCCAATATGGACTGACCGCTGTTTGTGTCGCGCTTGCTTATGTTATTTTTTTCTATCTGCCAGTCAATGTGCTGTATTGCATGCAGTGGCGGACTTACCATTAGGCAAAACTAGGCGGTTGCCTAGGGCCCCAAGTTCCCTGAGGGCCCCATAAAACTAATCAATAATACAGTTATTACTTATTTCCGCACATTTA
>JAVQJG010017322.1:0-13462 GCA_036024015.1 Craterocephalus amniculus | reverse complement strand
TGTAACGGGTGTTGATGTTTTGACACTAATTGCCCCCTATCTCCTATGCAAATGCCGGGAGCCGGCACTCGAAGGAGATTGGATGGACCGAGACACACCTTCGCTCCCCTGGATCCTGATTGGTTGCGGCCGTGGCCAATCTCGGTGGGACACGCCGGCACCCCGGACACAAAAGCCTCGTCACCTCATCATTCAGAGGGAAAGCGGTTCTGCATTGAACGGCTTCCCCTCCGCTTGCTGGACTTTGACTGCTGGAATTTGTATTGTTAGTTGGTTTCGTATTCGATAGACTTTGGCTTTGTGAGTAGTTTTCGTGCTCGTTTTTGGTTTGTTTTGTTATCGATCGCCGGACTCTGTGTGAGTACCGTGCTTGTGTTTTTTTCTTTGTATGACTTCGGGTCGTTTTCAGTTAGTTACCGCTGTGTTTACCAGAGGGTTGAAATTCAGTTGTGTTTTGTTTTTGTTTGTATTATATAGTGATCAGTGCTGCTTTTTGTTGTATATAGTTATTCCTTTTTGGTTTGGGTTAGTGCAGCACCTTCTTTTGTTATTTTTGACCACATTGGCTTGTTCTCCCTCTGCGCTTTTTGTCTTTTTTGAGCCACAAATAAACCTTGTTAAAACCTTGCAAACCGTTGAAAATCCCTCCTTTGCTCGTCCCTTCCCTCCTAGCACGGCTGGGACGTAACAGACTTAATCTATCAGTATTCTCTTTGGATGATTGATCATCTTGACACCATGCCTAAAAACAACCAAAAGTCACACCTGCAGTGCTTGTAATGACAATTGCTGCCGCCCAATTATCTTGGAAAAGTTACAAGGCTGTTTAAAAATGATTTACAATTAAAATGCAATCACATTTTTGAATTTTCTGAAGAGTGGACATCCCAGCAAGATCAGATTGTGCAATCCTTAAATTACTTAAAAACCAAGAGTTACATCTCGGACTGGACGAACCATAGTTAGCATGGGTAATGTACAAGTTGATGACGGTAAAAGAAGGCAGAATAATTATTGCCTGTTTGGAGGGGCCGCCAAAAGAAAGCTTGTTCACTCTTAACAAGAGAAAGAGAAAAAAAAAAAGACTTGGCAGCGTATGTTTGCAAAGTTGCATCTGAACAAACAGAGTACATATACATGCTCATATCACACGGGGGCACATTGGATGACAACTAAACAACGTATCAGTCCAAGCACCTCATATCTGCCATCAAGAACGTGGTGGAGGGTTGATGATTTGGGTTCATTTTTGCATCCACAGGACCTGAAGGCCTTTTTAGTTACTGAGCGCAGTACAAGCTCCTCTTTAGACCAAAATAATCTTGAGCCAAATGAGAGGCTGTCTGAATGTGACAGCCAAGTTGCAATGAAACAATGTCCTGGATAAGACCCAGTGCTGTTCTACAGCTTGGCCTGATTACCACACAATAGGAGCAAACAGTCTAGAAGAGTTGGTGCTCAGGCTAATCTCAAAGAGTTGCTCAGTGATGAGGAACAGGTGTGACAGATGAAGAGCAAGAACTCCGACTCCATCCCGGGAAGAAGAGGCACAGCTCATCCATTTCAAGCAAGACTCGGCGGACAAAAGCAGCCAAAACAACAAGCAGAGCAAAACTATGACTCTGACTTCCACAACTTGACCAACATTGGGTCATGTGGAAGAACAATGGCCCTCATTCATCAACAATTCTTACAAAGAAAACATCCTACTAACAAACCTCTCTTAAAGATTCTTGCATTCATGAACATCTTTTTTAACTTGCACTTGTTCTCTGAAATGTACAAATCCTACAAACACTCCGGAGTACTTTTGCAAACATTTTGTCATTTTTTAAACAAAATCAGTGTAGTCTTCTGCTGTTCAATTCATTCACATTTGATAATAAATTCCAAGTAATTCCTTTTTGTCTGAATTTTGAAATGACTTTGTAATTTACAAAGAATTTAGTTATTTTGCAATGAAAAGCAAGATTTTACAGCTCATGCCCCGACGTAATTTCCCTCAGGGTAAAATTGAACTATGTTTCATTCATTCAAGAGCAAAACCCAGTCCAGACAGATGTAATTCTAGTGCTTATCTTCTTAAAACCATTTGTGTAATGACTGCACACATGTGCATGTTAAAGCACCCTCACAATATGTTCCCTCAATAGCAAACGTAAATGCCCAGTAACCCATGACTCCTAGATCTGCCTGCTGAAAGAGGTCTTTAATGATTAAAATTGAAAACAGTAGTTTTTGATAATGATAAGTTTTGTCAGGAAATGGAGTTTATGTCCTGGCCCCCCGGTTATTAACCAGCCATATGTTTAAACCATGCTTGGTTTTATGCTTTCATTAGCTAGCTTGTTACCATAGACCATCTGATGTAGCTGACTGATTGTTTTTCTTCAAATTGAGGATGAATCATCTGCACTGTGGCAATTCTCAGATATGTCTCATTAATGAAATGGTGCAAAGTTGGTGTTTCCTGGCTGTCATCACTTGTTCCATGTAAATGAAGCACATGCGATGGAAAATTTGAGTCAATACACCCCAATATGTCTCGGTTTGGACATGGCCTTCATCTGGCTGTAAATACACAAAGCCTCTGGGACCCCCTGTGCTCTTTGAAGGACCCTGGGTTGGATCATAAGGATGCACATTATATTTGCAAAGTGTGAACATTAATTTTTTTTTTCTAAGATATTTCTTCAGAGAGCATTTGACATTCCAGTTGAGCCTCGTGTATGTCCCTGATAATTAGCATAGTTTTGAGCGAATGCAAAATATGCTGTAGCTCCAAGTTTGTTTATGGTTACCAGTCATGCCCTCAACTACAGAGGCATGCACCCAAAGTGACATTGTTACTGCTAGCTCATTTCAATGTCATTTGGACTGGTCATGTGCCTCCCAGTTTTTGTAGGCTTATTTTGTTTTGCATCTTGTCATGTAAGTTGGGGCTAGTGTTTAATCCAAAATGCTGCAGGCACTCGTCTGTGACCATTTCTTTTTTCTACAGGCATCTTTAAAGTTTTTTGGTGAGGAATTATTGGTATTATAATTTGTGAAGAGATGAAATACTTTTGTATATATTTTTAATGAGCTCTATTACTAAGCAGTAAATTTTTCTACATTTGTTGTTTTTTTTACTTTGTCTGCAAAAGTTAATTGTAGGCCATGAAGATATCACTCAAGAGTCAAGGGTGCTAGAAATAAGTTGTTGGACTTATTGACTGAAAAAGTTATTTTGCAATCATAAACTTGTCTTTAATTAATGCTACTCTATAATGCCACTTACCTAATGGGGTCCCTGGGTTTCTGTTTGGTTAATGTGATTGGTTCGAGATCACTGCTGACTTTAACAGAAAGAAGTTTTACCTGCTAACAACTTTTGCAAAGTATCTGTAAAACTTCCCTGATAGTTGTGTAAAACAAACCATGTGGTGAATCAGTGGACCTGCCTCAGCAGGGGGATCTCTTCACAAATTGTATGTACCTATGTTTCACTATGATAGACCTCTTACTGTATGAGGTTGACAGACATTCACGTCTACGAAGTGATAATGTCCATTTTTTCCACTCTGAATAGGACAATAACCCTAACCCTGCCTCCGATGTGCTGTCAGACTGCTATGGTGAGGGTCCTCTTCCATCTGATGATGTGCTGGGGTATGGGGGGACGGTGAGCTGGCCAGCCTAACTGCAGCAGAGCAACGGGTGCTGATGAGGCTCCTGTCAATCATGGACAATCCACTGTACCCACTGCACAGCATCATTTCCAGACAGCAGAGCAGTGTCATTGACAAGCTGCTGTCACTGTCCTGCTCCACTGACAGACTGAGGAGATTGTTTGTCCCCCATGCCATGCGACTCTTTAATGCCAGATGGGGGTTGAAGGTAGGATGATAACAAAATCATTCATAATTATCCTCTTCTGTACTGTACTACAGATTATGCTCCTTAAACTGTGTAGTTTAAATCACACTAGGCTTTTTTAATCAAAAAGTGATAAAAAATCTATCTATATCCATCTATATCTATCTGGTTAGAGTTATAAAAATATAAACTGCAACAGGGAACACAGCCCTATACTCACTGTTTGCAGTTACAATCACATGATGTGGTGCTACTCAGCACAATATGATAGCCTCGTCTCACAATTTTGAAATCTCTACTGAGAAATGACTTTATATTGTTTCTGTGGAAAGACATTTACTACTCAGTTGACGGAGCTGGATTCATACATTTACCGTAAACAAGAAGAGAAGCAAATGTTCTTGTGGTGTGCTGTAATGCAGTTTGGTTTGACTAGATCTTTCTCTGTAATAAAAAGAAAGACAACAAAAAGGGTAAATGGTCCAAGTTTATATTCTCAATTTGCATGGACTGGAGAAAATACTGGTGCAGTTGATAACCTCAATGTAACAATTATCCACCATCTTCCAAACATCACCTTTTACTTTGCTACATAAAGCACATGGCTACTGTGTCCTGCACTGGCATCAGACCATAAAATGGGAAATATGAATCATCCAATGTGGACATAAATCCTTGGGATAATGAAGTGGATAACTATACCATTGTCCTCCTTTCGTCATTTGTTATTAATTTTATTGAGAACATTCATGTACCTATCTTTTTTCAGTCTCTTTGTGAAGTAGGCAGCTTTCTCCTCACCGTTTGGGGGGAGGTATACCAAGTCATGACTTGAATGAAAAGACAGGACAAAGTAAAATGCTTTTCTTAGATACGAGAAGAATGGTGGATTAGCCATATTACTCATTGGTGCCTGTGTGAGGGTAGGGGGCGGGTTAAATTTGCACTTACATTAGTTGAGGAACATTAATCCAGATGGAATTACATGCAGTAGCCATAGTAGACTGTCCTTGATTTAACAATACATCGAGCCACCTATGCTATGTCGTTTGCCCTTGATGCAACAATAAGGCCCACAAAAAATATTCTCATCTTGAGTTTTTCAGATCTGATTTCTCCCACCGCTTTCTTCCACAGCAACAGTATGACGCATAAGCCTTACATAACACTCTTGTTTTGTTACTTACATAGAAAACTATATTTTAGGACCAATCAACGCATTTCTCAGATCCAGGGGAGAGCATCACACTTTCTGAAGACCCCCAACTCTATTCAATTAGTGAGTTCCTCAGGCTCACTGAGTAGAGTGCTGAGAATCCCTTCAAATCCACATGATCAAAAAGTATGATTAATGCTTGCTATCCATTGCAGCTAGGGCAAATCATCCAAATATTCACAAAACCATTAATACCTATCAAAATGCAGGCTGGAAAAGCTGCTTTAAGCAGAAATTTATCATGGCCTCATTGCACCTGCCCTTTTTACACCATTCATTAGCATGTAGGGGATGATGTGGAGAAAAAAAAATTGTTCAATAAGAACAACGAAGCTAATGGCCTTATATAGCCAATTCAAAAGTGAATCAATCAAAGCCTAAAATAAATACATATGATTTATATCTGATATTTCCAATGCATCATCCATTTTCTAAATGTGGCCAGCAAAATGCGAAGATGATTTGAACAAGTGTTGAGTTACAGTTCTGAAGATTCTGTGATTACAAATCTTTTTTTTTGCTGTGCGGAGAGGGGCGAAAGCTTCATTTCATTTGGGGAAGAACAGAGTGGCCCGTCCGAACACCTCAGCTGATCACCCAGCTGTGGCTGTTGTCTACAAGAAACATATGTGACAGCAGTGGCTGTTATTATTATGAGGAGGAAGATTAGTCGCATTTGATTACTTCCTTGCAAACAACGTGGCGTGAAGTGCAGTGCGGTACGTGCCAAGACACTTCAGTCAGTGGACAGATACCGATTTAAAAACCCCATTTAAGAGAGAGAGAGAAAGAAAGATGTGTTCAGAAGTGTAAATGGCAGGAATTGATTATTTCTGTCTTATTCTGAACGTGTATTTAGCATGTACTGACACACAGAACAAGAAATCACATTTTACATTCTGGTTTTGCACCACAAGTGATAAGATAATTTATGTAGGCTACTATCATTCTCCAGCTTCTATTTTCTCTACCATTGCACTTCCCCCAAGGGACTACACAACCGGAATGATTTTCCAGAGATATTGTTGACCTGGCCTAATGCTGAAGGCGGCTATAACTGTAATAATGCCCCATACCTTGTGTGCACATAAAGCACCACTTCTGAATGTGACAGTAGGCTGCATCATCTGAAGCTGGGTGTGGGGAAAACATGTCTATTCTGACTGAAACAATCGCATACACTCTTAGAAGGCGCTGTATATATACCAGTATAAATGTGTTCTTCTGCAGTGTGTGTTCGCAGGCTGTTTTAAATTCATAGTGTGGTTTAGCAAATTAATGTGTGGTAACTCAAACAAGGATGAAAGCAAGTTATAATTAATGGATCAGTCAGGAGGAACAAGAGTTAAAATCATCAAACTTAAACAAATAAATAAAAAGCATGAAGGCAGGCTCAAAACATGTTTTGCAGCAGATTTGTAAACAGTACAAAATCTTAGCAGTTTGTACACTTCAATCAAAATGTGGTTGGTTTTTTCTTCTCTCGCTATCAGTGATGAATTGCTGTGAAATAAAGTACATTAATCCAGTAGTATTACTCCGAAAGTTGTTGTAATATGCCTCATAGTTCACATAGTGATGATGTGCGCACAAACCATGGAGCTCTGTCAAATGTCTTGAAATCACTCATTTAATTTTTTTTAAATTTCATTCACAATTTTCATTCTGCAAATATTCTTTACAATGTAGAGTCTCATTTTGCCTATTAGTAGATTATTTTCACCCATTTATATGAGCAGTAAATGCTTGTATGAAGCCTTTATTTGAAGAAGTTGCAATGCAGTATGAAATACAGAGGTTGGGTTTGATTACACCAGAGTTGCAGCATTTTCAATGATACAACAGAAAACTTGCTTTCCTGTATAGATTTCCACCCATTTTAACTCCCTTTTTACACTCTACACATACTTGGTTAAGGTTGGGCAACGTAAGGAAAAGCAATGAGGCGAAAAAATATTTGCATTGAAGTATAGATCAAAATTATTGGTAAAGTTTGGTAAAATCCAGGAACAGATAATGCTATGGGCTTAAATATGCTCTTTCACAACAGTGTTGTTACATTACCACATGCCATTTTTAAACAACTATTTACACCCCAAATGTGATGACACAGCAAGCATCTACTGACAGAGATTAAAGGTATTATTCTACTCAGATAAGTATTATAGAATAGTCCTGACAGTAAAAATGTTGTCAGTAGAAGTTAAACTTTAGTAGGGATAATAATGGCAGAGTTACTTCCAGTCATTTCTGTTGTTTAGTCTGACTTTACAGAAACTTAAGAGCTTCAATATCTTCTATTAGACATTATCATGAAGCTCTTTGAGTCAGTAGTTATTGAGCTTGATGAACATTAGAGGGGTACTTAAAGATATTAGACTGATTTGTACTCTGCTTAACACCAAACTACATAAAGAGGTCCATGCTCTCTAAGAGGCCATTGACACAGAAAAAGGCAATTACATCAAACTTAATCAAGAGGTTGCTGTACTTAGTGCCGTTAATGTTAGATGTCCGATGCAACTAAGATCCAAAGTCATGCCTCTAAATGATGTCCACCTACATGAAATGTACACACACTTAAAAGAAAATAAACTATGTATTAGACGTAGTACAATAAATAGGACTGAGAGGGAAAAATACTACCATTCATCACTGGAAGCCCAGTTGTCGGATATCTGGGGAAAAAAAAACTAACCGCTATTTCTTCTTGAGATGAATAAAGCCAAATGCCTCCACTTTCACTCTCACGCTCAGAAGATACCCATTAAGAGAGCCATTAAGGCCTGTTTTCATTTCATCTTCAGCATGCTTTTTTCATCGGACATTCAACAGTTAAAGCACAAAGTGGAGTTTTCAGACTAAAGAGCCGAGGAATTATTTCCTCCAGGTTTTTTTGTTTGTTTTTTCTTGTTCCCAGCTGCATCACTTATCTACAATGTACACACAAACACCTTCCTAAATATCTCTATTACCCTTCTGCTAAAATGGCCATGGTCTTGTTTTGGAACAATACATGTGGGTCTATTCATATCCCACAAAGGGGGAACGATGGCAAATCAGTTTTTGTTAAGGATCGGCACAGTGTGAAATTAAGTGTTGTTGTGGAATGCTGCAGCATCTATTAATGTTTGCGCTTGCTAACCTCTGTTGGTTTATCAGGGCATCAAAAAAGTTCTCATTTTCCCTACAGATGCTGTAATAATATAACTCTATGAATATTCAAGAATTGAAATGACAACTGGGATATACACCAGCATCCTTACAACCCTGTACTGGAATGAGTGGGTAGAGCCAAGAAATGGATGGATGGACTTGAGTTAGTATAAATATTGACTAAAGGATGCCATATTTTCTACATTATATTAAAATAATATTTTCAAAAAAGTTAGTAACTAAAGCATAATAGTCACATTTTATTATTTTTTTTGTCAGATCTTTGAGCCTAACCGAACAGTGATCAATGACAAAAAAAGATGAAGAGGGTCTTTTAAGATGAGCCAACCAGATCAAAGTAGCCCTGCAAAATCTTTTAGAGACTTCAGGCTCTCCTCATTATGTTGTAAATAATCACAGCAGTGGCCAAAGCCGCAGTCTGTGTCCATGCAAGCTTGCCACATCACATCTTTTTTAGAATAAGAACCACATATAGTTTCTGGAATGATAAAAAAAGGGATTATGAAAACTGTGGTTGCAAATCACGGTGTCTCTAACTGGGATAGTGAAGTTGCCTTAACTCCAGACCTAAACCTTATACTCAAATAAAAAGGGATTTATAAAATAGAGAAATAAGGTTCACAATATCCTGCAGGATCATTCAACAGACTGAAAAGTCCCGCTGCTTTCACTGTCACTTTTACTGCTACACAGGAGAGTTTAACTTTTAAAACTAGAAAGGTTTGTTAACCCAGGTATTCATGGTGCACATTTTTCTGCTTTAGTAAAGTTATTGACATTTTCAGTATAAAGTCAGTTAGACCATTTATATTAATGGAGATTGAAAGTAGCAACATACAATCAATCTGTCCCCCTTGGTAATCCACAAGGAAAATTATAAATGCTGCATTAAAGTGAGCTCAAATTGTCCTTTCGATTTTTGTCCTTTCATGTTTGTCCTTGAAGGGGCACATGTAGTAATTGTTTTCTAATGTTTCTTCTGAGAAGAATACATTCAACCAATCAGGGTGGAGGTTGTTGAAACGTCATGTTGCTGCAAATATAACTGAGGCCCTCAGTCATTTAAAATCTCAAAACTCAGGACAGTAAACAACAAAATCGAAATATAATTACATCAAAGGAAAAACGGAAGAGGAGATTGGCAAAGAAACAGTGGGTGGGAAATCCACAGTCTACTGAAGTCTACTTAATGATGTGGTGGAGCTCTTGACTCATCTGAAAGAGCTTGCTGACTTTCCATAGTTATAGTATCTTATTTTCATATCTGTACAGAAATAGCACCAGCTTATTTTTACTTTGTTTTTGTAGCCCCGTGCCCTATAATATTGTTTAAGTATTATCACATGAAAATTGTGTTGAGTTTTTAAAACTTTAGTACAATATCATTCTGATCGGGTTAAACTGTTTTACTCCTCATGCAGTGAGTCACTGACTCTTAAAGCTAGCACTAAGTGCATTGTCATCTCAGCTGAAATACAGTTTTTGTATCTAATTTAGAACCCCATGGAGCTCAGCATCATTTTCCTGGAAAATGTCCCTCTAAATGCAACCCCCTGAGGCATTTGTTGATGTAGGTCAAACCTAAAGACTAGACAATTTAGAAAGAAAAACACAGCAACTACATGTGGATTGTAAAATGGCACACACTGCTTTGTAAAAAAAGAAAAAAAAGAGGTATTTTACCCCCAATTATAATCTCTTTTTTACCCTAAGAAAGTCATTCTGTTGCTTAAATCCAACCAGAAAGTGACAAACTTGTTTTGTACGTAAATTTACTGAAGTCAGACAGTGAAAAAAGTCACACCTACATGTATGTTGGTCTTGAGCATGTTTAGTAAATTATTGAAAGCTCTGTGTGTAATATACCACTGAACATCTGACAACTCTTTAAGAAGGTTTTGTGGATTGTTGAATGAAAAACATGAGAATGATGTCTACTATAATGTGGAGGCGATTGCAGCTAGTTGGGGTGGTACAATGTTACAGTTTTGACTGATTTTCTGAAACATTTGAATCCCACAAAGCTATAAACAAATGCTTTTTATGGAATTATTCATGACTGATCACAGTTTTGTAGTAATTGAATAAATATAGATACATATTTTAAGTGAATATGTATTTTATTCTTTAACGAATGTTATTTTAACTGATGAGACCGAAAATCGCAGATTTATATTCACTGTTTTTCATGAATTCTGAAAGAAACTGAGCAAATGTTGGCTATGGATCAGGTGGAAGAGCGGTTTCCTTTACCGAAGGTGACCAGTTTCATGCTACTATGGGCTACATTGCTTTCCTGTCAGGGGTGTGAGCATGTAGAAGCACCATACAATGAAAAGGTGAATGAGAGTGAATGTAGTGACAAAACACTTTGAGTGGTCATGTGACTAGAAAAGCACTTTTCAAGTACAGTCCATTTACCATTTTCCATTCCTACCGCCTACATTTCAAAGCATCTTTCCTTTTAGTTAAGTTCAATCAAAGTTTAGTTTTTGAAAATAAAACTAATTCGCTTGGTTTTTGAATGGCTCATTGGTTGCAACCGGGTCATACAATACAGTAAAGAGAGGGGGAAAATGTGTGCTATAAAGCTCAAGAGTTCTTTCATTTAAATAACATTTCAGTGCTGCTGTAATAACCACTGATGTGAATAAAAGTACTTTAAATGCTTCATGAGTTAACTCCATTGAATGAAAAGATAGTACTTTCTTTAAGAAGATCATGAAAGTGTTGAAAGTTTTAGATGGCGTCTTTCTCACTTAATTCAAAAAGCTAATATCTTTGGGGTCACAACTGTACTGAGTACAATACATTTGTGCAATTTTATTCAGGTTCGAAAAAAAATTAAGAGGCATAAACGCTTATCCAGCAGAATGCAGACAAAAGAAATTGAGAACAGAGATGAGCGAGAGAAAGGCCTTAGCAGACTCACTACATTGGCAGATATCAAAGATTTAAAGATACCTTTCCTGTTAAAAGCTGTTAGATGTGAATTTTGCGCATGTGTACTCAAAAGCATAAGCAATTGTTGGATCATGGATAGCATGAGAACGTGTCTAGACCAGGACATTTCATGAATGTATTTGAAGACAATGAAATACTGTACACACTCGATAATATAAGAAAATTTCAAATGCTTCAAAGAAAGCCCATCGCGCAAAGATACACTTCCATAAATTGAATTTATTTTCTTCCAGGCGTAAAATACACAAAAAAGGGAGAAAATGAAACTTTAAAGGGTCAGATTTCTCAGCAAACAATTTCCTGTGCATACATCTATATTTCAGACACCTGCTCAGTGGAAAATCTTGTTTTCCAATCCTATCATAAAACGATATGGCAATATTTTGTATTAGATGACAGCTTTTGCCACAGCTGCCTGACAAGGGCTGTGGTTACCTGACCCCTCTGTGTGCTAGACTGGCAACGACAGGTGACACAAGCTCAGGCAGAAATTTACTTGAAAATGAAACTTTTAGACACAACGTAAAAGCAAAGCTGCAGAAACAAGCCCCTGTCAACCTCTGTGAACCCTCTCCAGGAACATAGTAGGTCAAAGAATAATGAGATATCAAATGAAACTTACGACATAAAACACAGCACACATATAGATTGACACACATACAGTATTACAGTATACAACTTTGAATTGGAGAAGCTCATAAAAACACAAACACTCTCTCTGGCTTGACAACAAGTCAACCACTCACATGCATCAAAACATCCATACTTCTCTTTCCATCTGATAGGGCTATTTTCATTGCATCTGCCTGACATTTCTGCCGGCGTCACATAGAAACATAGCAGTAAAATGATGTTGTAATCTGTCTAATAGACTTTATGTTTTACGGAGGAAATGCAAAATGTTAACAGTTAGACATGCAGTTTAAATTGATAATGGTAGAAGGTGTTCTACTCATATAGAATAAGCCAACAATAAACAAATAAACCAAAAAACGCTTCATACTAATAATGTTCCAAGTATACACTAACTCCCAATGCCCAGAATTCCCCATAAATTCAACACAAAATAAATTTAATATATAATGTATAATTGTTTAAAAATGCTTTTAAATCCTGCAATATTTGTTAAGAAAAATTGGGTTAAGGACAGGATCGTACTTTCTGCAATATAAGTGGCAATTTGTGAAGCTTTTTACATGTAAGTATACAGGTACATGGTCAAAAAAGGTAAAAAATGCTAGAATTTAAAAATATATACATTTACCAAGAGTTTAGAAATATGTAGAATTCTTTCAAAGTCAATAACATGTTTTTAAAACATTCAGGCGGGGCCAAAAGCAAAGGTAAGTACCATCCTTATTGGAATAAGAAGATTATTTTAGATGAGATGGGCTGCATCTCAAAGCTAAACAAACTGTTTTTCAACATAAAACTACTATTACAGTACATTATTGAAAGTTTAATGTAGTCTGAATAAATCTCTGAACACACAGGATGTCATCTGTGCTCCTGAGACATGACTGCACATTGAACAGGCATGATGGCCCCCACCTGAGATCCTGCTGTCTGCAGGTGGGCGTCTGAGCAGCTTCAGCAAAGAGCTCTGAAGCCTCTGGTGGTAAATGGAGTCAGGGCGGTGGTTGTTGTCTGTGAGGCTAGTAGGAGAGATAAAAAGGTGAAAGTGGGCTTTTTGAAAACAAAAACAAGTATTAGAAGGGTGGAAGCCTTGTAGTGATTGTAAGAACAAGGGAATGGAAGCAGCAGGACAGCCAAGCTGGACTACATGTCGACCATGACAAGACAAGGTTCAGTCTCATTTGTGAACCACAGTCAGCTTTTAGTTGTGCGAGCTGAGGGAACAAAGATTTATATGTTTTGAAAAAGGAGAGAAAGAGTGTTTTGAGTTCACAGTTCCAAATCCTGCAAAGATGCGGGTGCATTATGCCATGTGTAATTTATTAATTCTGCTTAGATGACATTTTACAGTCCAACCTTTCTACATTCTTTTGCCTTTGACCATGATTTAAGAAAAAAAATCCAGACAAAAACTGATTTTTGTAACCTAAACAAAACAATTAACTACAATGTCAATAATAAGTTGTTTAGCAGGACTTTTGAAGCTGCTCTATGTTTAAAGGAGAAGTCCACTTTTTTGCAAGTGGGGCCTTAATTGTGATGTAAACTGAAGTGTACTGGACACCTATGGTACTTTTTGGAGATTTGGATCCTTCCCTGAGATATTTGTTT
>JAVQJG010017298.1:0-60284 GCA_036024015.1 Craterocephalus amniculus | reverse complement strand
TGTTTAAATGATTTTACTGTAATTCTTCTTTTATGCTTTTAATGTTTTATGTAAAGCACTTTGAATTGTCTTGTACCTGAAAATGTGCTGTACAAATAAACTTGCCTTGCCTTGCCTTTACTATATCAATCATTCATTGTTTAATTCTTTTGATTATTTCTGCGTTTTCCTTTGTCAGAGAGACAAATTATTGCACTAAACCACACATTTCAAGACATGAGATATTTGTTTGATCTAATTTTTACCAATTTCAGACTGTTTTATTTTTTTTATTTTGTGCTAATCACTAAATATCATCTATAATATGGCAAGTGGGTCTGTGTGGTATAGTTCATTATTAATTTATATCATTGTTTTCAAATAAGATATAAAATGAAACATCACTGTTCATATTTCAGTTCAGGTTGAGTTGTTTTTTTAAAGCCCTTTAACACCAGCTGCAGCTAAATACAGTGCTGTACAAAAGGTTCACATAAATGCAGGTTTATTCTCCATTAGATAACCTGTAGCAGTGTCATGCGTCCATTCTCTCTGAAGTTGGGAACAAGACAACATGATTAAAAATTTACTTAATTTTCATTTCAGCTTTATTTTAATAGTTTACAAGACTCATTACAGACATGCTCGATTCATTGTAATCCAATTAAAACAAATTACATTAAACATTTCATAAGAATTCTGTTTATGCAAAACAGTTAAAAAGGAAGAAAAAAAGCCTTCACATTTTGTCTTCAATTCAATCACTCATCCTGAGCAGGTGGTAGGAAACACTGGAAAATTTTATCAGATGGTAGTTGAGATGCTTTTAATGGGTTTAATTTTAAGCAATATTTCAGACTCATTTTCAAAAATTGCCTGATTCAACAGTATTAAAATATGGTGTATGAGTGCACAGGGAGTGGAAGAGCTAAGCGCAAGACTCTAAATCTGAAACAAACTAAGATGTCATTGTGATAAAACTTGAACTATAAGAGCTCATATCTCTTTTTTTCAGTTAGTTTTATTTAACTGAGTAAGTGCAGTATTCAGAAAGGAGTAGACCTAAAATCTAATTTTTTAAAGAGACCCACCACATGCATCTAAACAACTAAAATGGCATTCACTTGCTCATAGTTGGTAGAATTACAAATAGTATTGTACATTGCTAATAGTAAATAAATTGAAAGAATACAGATATTGTGCATTTCTATTTCTACACAAAATAGAGATACCGAGTTTGGTCCATACCACGCAACCCTACTGGAAGTTAATGATAGAAAAAAAACACTTCACTTCAGAATAAAGCCAATGAAACAATTTTTAAATGTCTATGTACCTTACTGTGGCAGCTGGTTTTTATCTTGTTATGCTTTCGGCAAGATGACAATAAAGAAAGTTTCAAATTTCAAGTTTTACATTTCATTAGGCAATGCTACTGAGGAGTAAATTCACCAGTAAGGTCATACTGACCTACAACCATCACAATACTTGCAACAACACTGCCTATACACAACAACTACTTTATTTACCTGCTGTAGTGAGTTAATAAAGAATACATTGTAATTTTTAAGTTACTGCTTACAGTGCAACTTAAGGAGTTAAACAGTGAAAAATATGATTTATCATAAAAAAGCAAAGTAAAAATTTAATTAGAACCTGAAAAGTTTTATGTTTTCAACAAAATATAAGTAAACTCAATTATAAATACATTTCTGGAAGTCATGTTAAACAAAAAGAAACATTTCCTCTCTTTGTAATGCTATATGAATCTACAATTATTTGATTATTGATTATTTCAACAGCACTGGGAATCAAACAAGTATCAAAGAATGATGTGAAACACATTGCTAAATGAAGATATGAAACGATAAATGGGTCAGCACACTGTAGTCTCGGTAAACAAACATTTTTAGATTAAAAGGGCAAATGCATTTAGTTGTGTAATGTTAATGAACTTATAGATGCCTCTATTGCTAATGTTGTGTTTCTACCTACATAAATCCCTTTAAATTGTAAACTCAATTTTTGTTATCCAAGTAAGACATTATTGCACTGTGTATGATGACCTTTGAATTATTCATGTATTCATTTTTTTTCATTTTATGCTTCAGGGAATAACATGAATATTTAAGCAAGAATAGAATGTACACACACAAATACATGCATAAGGACAACTGCATGTATAATTGTGCAGTGTACATACTTTAAAACACATTTTCTTAATAGTCCAGTAAAATACTTAATGAATAATTTATTTAGCTATGGACCATATAAAGGTGTAATGAATATGTATTATTCAATGTCAGTTGTGTTGTGTGATACTGATTTGTCGTTGTTGCTGTTTTAGCATTGCCAAAGAAATGAAGAGGTCTCCTACTTCTAATGTATTTTTGACAGAACTAGCAGACTTTTGCAGTATTGATAATATGCATGATGATATTGAGATTAGAGTAAATTATTTATATATTTTAAAACCCTAATCAATATAAACTATTGGTTGTAGTTTAGGTATCAGGACTGGCTGTTTTCTTTCACCTTCTGCCTTGTGAAAAACTTTGTTGTTTTTTTATTGATGAAAGTGAACATTAGAAAATGTTTAGCTATTATTTAGCTACAACCACCCGTTGTAGAAGTCAGGTTTCCATTGCTGTTGGTGATTTGTATTTATGAAAGTAATAAGAAACGTTGAAAGGAAATGCTGAAAATATAAAAGAAATAGAACCCCTAAACAACAAATCTGACCTCTTACTTCAGTTAGTTTACCCATTCATCTGCAATAGTTATTTGAGTAGTTCATGGGAAAAAAACCTTTTGCAATTCTGGCCTGACATTGCAAAAAATTACAAGACATGACACACTGTGTGATTTGGGCCAGCACACAATGAAGTCATCTTTGTGGGACATTATATGTGCAAGGCAGCAGATATTGAAATAATTTTTGAAGAGCTCATTTCGAATTTCCTCTTGTGGTTGTGCGTTTCCAATCAAATTTGTTTCCAGTAAAGTATGTTTTGGACAATGATAACTACTTGTTTTGTATTACAATCATAAGAAATGGAGCCAGTTTTCCACCATCTACTGACGCTGCACAGCCTCTTAAATCATTTTTCTTTGTTGCATGTTTTCAAAAGATCCCTTTAGATTTCCTCTGACAGTGAATGGAAATCTGACTGGTGTCTTTGTTTTCACAAAAAGCATCTCTTGAATCACTAGACTGGCTTTCACTATTTGATGTAGGCCTATATGATATGCTAAAAAAGAATCAAGTTACTTAAAGGAGCATAGTATGGAGAGAAATTTGTTTCTTTATCATCCAATCGAATCGGATAGATTTGAAACCAAAAATGAAAAAAAAAAAAAAGATTAAGAGCAAATGAAAAGAAGTGAGATTCAAAAATGTTTTTGTAGAGATAGAAACAAAATAGGTTGCAATCAAAAAATATATGTTTGAGCAAGCATATTCTCCAACTTCAATCAAAACTAATAATTTCAATGAAAACTGTTTTATTCAATCAAAACTAATGTTTGCAAGTCATAAATTACAACCATTTAGCATAAAAATAAGTCCTCTTCTCTTTCAAGTTAAAAACATTTGGTTACACGTCATTTTGTTTGCAAACCAGTCCTCTTTAGTTTTGGTTGCAAATCTAACTGCATTGGATGGGCGGGGCCTGCGCTGGAGCAGGTTCACAATGACAATGACGTCATTGATCGGATCAGTGGATGAAGACTTTAGGGCCGATCAGAAAAATGAAGAATATGTTAAATATCGGCCAAGCCGATCCGATCGGTGGAAAGCCTAATAATTAGAATAAACTGCTGTTCTTAGCTGAGCACATGTTGTATTGCACAAGCAGAACCCATCATGTTTTACTCTTCTCAATGAGCAGTTGCTGACATAAACTCCATCCCCATTCAGTATCAAATAACATTAAGTTGTGTTTATATAGCACCTGTCATACAAAAAGCAACACAAAGTGCTTCACAAGTTAAAAACAACTGGAAAAAAGTCAAATATAGAAAAAAATCAAATAAAAAGAAATGCCACTGGTCTCTCTCTCTCTGACATACATAAACACATACACACATACAGACAGGCACCCCCTTACAACATTTATAAAAACTGTGTAAACTATGAGAATATCCTCTGTCTCTTTAGCCACTGTAAAAAATACCAGAAGCTCTGAACAGTCTAAGATCCCGCCCGGGCTTCCTGTCAGATATTAATGTCTGTTAATGAACAGTGGAACGAAAAGATTTAAAAAGTTATAAGTACTGCAACTGTAACATGTTGTAGACTCTTGATTATAGAACAGCAGGAGATGCAAGTCGTATACAAAATTGTATGGCCTGAGATTTTTTATCTATTTCTTTTTGTACTGTTTGAATTTAAATGCAATTAAATACATTTTCCAGCCATTAATAGAGCTTGGGTTTACAATATTATTTGATTTAGTCCTCCCTTAAATACCCATTGAATTAAAACAAAATGTTGCTTTTTGAGGTAAGTATTGGAATGCAACTAATGAAGATAATTAATTACAAAGCCTCTAACTAATTTGATGTCTTTTTTAATTGGGTCTCACCCTTAATAACTTTGCATTTTCTTTCAGCAAATTCATCAAGATATCTCTTATCTGTGAATTGTTTTCTTAGGTTTTTTAGATCCATACTGATAGCCAACACTTTTTTATAGCTTGCCTACCTTGGTAATTTAACGTAGCACAAGTAACCCCTGCTGAGTGTTATCCTTTCAGGAAGAGTCTTCAGTAGGTGCAACATAAGAAAGTTCCTTTCTTCCAAAAACATCTTCACAAAATGACTGATTCCAAAATTCCTCTGTAGCCAAGCTAGCATATCTAGACTGTGTATCTGCCTCATTAAAGGCCCTAATGTACAACATGTTTAGGTGGTTTCATTTTTTATGTAACCTGAAAGCTCATTCTCAAATTTAGGAAGTTGAGACAGTCAATATTTAAGCATTTTTATTAAAAAGTGAATTTCAATATAAAACATATCAGAATAGTCTAATGAACATTAAAGGAGAACTTCGATATTTTACAACCTGTATCTATGTTGTAGCATGCTATATGATCATTTACTCACCCCGACAGTTGTGGCGCAACCTGAACACTATTTATGTCCACACGCGATCAGCATAAATCCATATATGGGAGTGATCGGGCAATCGTTGCTCGCTCACTAAATAAGGCATTATCTGCCACAAAACGCCTTCGTTTTACCAATGTGATAGAAATGCTAGTCCAATCCCTCCGTGACCTGGATGCAGCCTGTACTTCCTTTGTTATTGTTATTCCGGGGTCCTTTCAAGCGTTTGGTGCTGACCTGTAACCGCCTACAACAGCGATTACGTCACTACCATGCGCCATGGAAAAAGGGCAAATTCACTTCGTACTGTAAAACGGTCGGCTACAATCTAATTTTACAACTTGTAAAAACACAAACACGGACCATGTTGCTATTATCTTAGCAAATAGCGAACTGTCCTACAATACGGAGTGATCTATGAGGGAATTTCCCGATGGAGTTCAAGTTGCGCCACAACTTGAACTCTGGGTGAGTAAATGATCATATAGCATGCTACAACATAGGTACAGGTTGAAAAATACCGAAGTTCTCCTTTAAGTTCATAATGCATGTCCTAGTGAATTTCTGTCACGTCTATAAAGAGACAAATTATGATAAATACATTTTCTGTCTAGTCTTCCATCCACACGTTCACGTCATCTGCTGTAAGTGGACAAGATTTATTTAGACATGGCAACATGTCAATTTTGTGTGTGAGCCCCCAAAATTGCTTAAAGAGTGGATTGAGTCATGACAACTCATTAACCTTCCCCATCCCACCCCCATCATGTCTCTATGACCTTTGCTTCATCTGCTTGCCAAAAGCCAATTGCCTCTGGAGTTGCTGTAATGACGATTATTTGAAAACAGCACATTATGATCCCCTCTGTCTGCAGTCATTTGTTTTCTGCCTGTGTGCATTTTGTCAGACAGGTAAACTGCAGACATTACAGCTGTGAAGACAATCTGTCTTTATCACAAGTCCATCCGATAGAGAACAGACATGAACTACCTATCATTTGAAAGCAGGATCTTCACACGTTATGATTTTTCTTTTTCTTTTTTCTTTAAAAAAAATGCATTCTCTCTCTGTGGATATTTCCATTCAGCTGGGAGAAACTTTGTCTGTCTAGGCTGCTGAATGGATAGCAAAAATCACTAGTGTGTGAATGGATGTTTGGCTGGCTTCCTTTGTTAATGGTGTGTAGAGAAAATGATAGGTAGACGGGGCTATCTGCATTTTGTCTGCTCGGCCAAACCGTGGACAGATGTGTGTTGGCTGTGGCAGCAGGGATTCAGGACCATCTCTATTAATATTGAAGGAAATACTGATACCTTAGATTTTAAACTCACACAGTTACCCATCTGTAAGCAGTGTGTGCTAAAAAAGCCTATTTCGACTTTCTTTCTCTCGTTCCCTCTCTCTCTGCCTTGCACACTCACAAAGTATTACTCAGGTTCTCTTGTGTGATCATTCTTGTTTTCTTTCCCACTTCTTAAGTAATGTCTCTTTTGCCTTTGTCATTACCCCCGTTGTATTTTTGACTCCCTCTCTTTCCTCTCTTCTATCTTTCTTTCTTTCTGTCTCTACCCACCCCCTCACTCTTACACCCTCTCTCCCCTTGGTTTTGGTGCATTGCAGTGGCTCCACCACCACATTGGAGATACAACAGCCTTGGCAAATGAGGTCTCCCTTTCTCCCTCTCCCTTTCACTCACATTTGCGTGCATGTGCACATACATACAATAGAGACACTTGCTACTTTCCTTTCTCTTAATTTAGCCCCAGTTTTCCTTCCCTTTCTTCTCTCATGCTCTCTCCAGGCATACGGAGAGCGAGAGACAAAGCTTTGAGAAGCAGCATCTTGAACCCTTTCCTTTTCTAAAAGCTGCATGTCATTTTAAATAAAAAGCATAAACGCAATCCTTTGCCCTCATTCTTGCACTGAAAATGTTTCCATGTGGACGCATCACAGCCTTCAGGTGCCTTTTGCTACAGAAATAGTCGCAAGGCGCCAACCTTTCTTGTTTTCATGATGGATTTCTCTCTGATTTCTTTATAGATGTTTGGACAGTAAAGGTTTTTGTGAGCTCTGTTATTTGTGTTGTCTATCACACCTGGATTCAATATCAGAAGACGCACTGTGGGAGGTGACTGGCATTGTGTTGTAGCGTCAATCTAATTTTGGCTATAGTTAAAAGCATTCTGAGTGATTCTAAAAGAAGCAGAGGCCTGTGGTGTAATAATTAATTCTCATCACATTTTGCTCATGTTTTACTGACTTAATGTTTTATTTAAAAATTGCAACAATTGTCTTGGCAATATTTCTTTTGTAGTTACATTTACGTACCGGTGTGTAAAACTACAAGAAACACACAGATAACAAAAGACAACAAAGTCAGTCTGTCTCTCTCACCTCTGATTTAATTCTAGCTTAACAAATAACTGCCTAATTATACTCCCAGCTGTCTTAAGTTATGAAAATCTAGTGCAGCATGTGTATGTATCTCCCTTTTAAACCTGGAGCAACATTTGCATACTTCACAATTTTCTCTTGAGCTTTGAAGCTTTGAGCTATCCTACCGTAACTTTAAAGTCATGCAATCAATTTTTTTTAATAATTTGATTTTTGATGAACAGTAAAATTAAAAAGTCAAGTATTTTACCTCTTCAATGGGTTTTATATATTTCATATTTATAGTTTCACTGGAGTCTCAGACATAACAGCTGCAGCAGACATGCAAAATTAGTACAAAAAGTGGAATAAAATGTTCATATTGTACAAAATAGAACTTAAAGAAAATTGATATTACAGTACTATGGGGTTATAATATTTCTTTAAGATTAGCTTAATTGATACAGAAAATTGTTTCTTCTCAGCTTGTTTATTTTATTAACTGGTAAGACTAATCAAAACAATCTTTTTCTAAATTTATTGTATTAAAATTTCTATATAACCAGGCAAGTAATTAAGAACTTTTTATGTACTTTGCCAGATTTTCCCATCGATTTCCAGTTGTGCATAGTCAACACTAGTTGCAGGGTGTTAGCATGAAAAGTTGGATATCTGGTATTGTGTGAAGGGTTCGGACTCAAACTGGCAAAAATGGTAATCTTTGCGGTTTATCGACTCAACTGAAATGCACACTTCACCAACAGTCAGTGAGAAAGAGGAGCCGGGACACAGGAAATAGCATTGGTTGGTAAAGACAACAGGAAACAGCTGAGTGGATAGCTTAATTTCTTTTTTTTAAAAGATATTATATTAATCCCAAATGGGAAATTCAAACATCTGCATTTAACCCACATTGGAGGAACTATTAGAACCAATGAACAAATTAACATCTCCAGAGAGCAGTGGGCAGCTACTTAAAGCGTCCGGGGAGCAATGGGTGGGGGTTAAGGACCTTGCTCAGGGGTCCAAAGTGGATCACCTAGGTGCCGTGTCAAAGCCCACAATGCTTACCACTAGGCTCTCCAGTGACTATCAAGCTTAATAGCTTGCTAATCAACAGCTTACGGACCATGACTATGCCTGGTTTCTGAAGGTGGTACTACCAGGCTAAGTCCCTGATGATGAAGCCATTGATAATATGGACTGGTCTGCATGTTCACTAGACCTGAATCCCATCGAACACCCCTGGGACATCATGTCTTGTTCCATCCACCGCCGTCATGTTGCACAGCCGACTGATGAGGGGTTGACTGATGCTCTGATCCAGGTCTGGGAGGAAATCCCTGATGGTAAGATCCCTCCTGTCATCAGGAGCATGCTTAGACATTGTAGGGAGCGCATACAGGCACGTGGAGACCACACACACTAATTTTAGATACTCTTGAGGGATTGGTTCTGCCTGTGAACAGATCTTTCCACTTTCCACTCTGTACAGATGTCTGCAGGTTCATGATTTTGATTTCCATCTGTCATCCTTATGTTATTTTGTTAACAAAGTAATGAATAAAGATTTTCAACTGGAATATTTCATTAATCAAGATTTAAAAAGTGTTGTTTAAGTGTTCTCCATTTTTCGGAGCAGTCTATATGCTACATAATAGTAATGGCTTACTATAAAGTATCAGTAGTTGATACTAGATATTGTTTTAGAGTTTTCTGTATTGAATAGTCTAAATAAATTTAGGGTGTATCTAAACGATAATGTGATGCTTAATGATTTGGATGGAGACAGAAGCATTATGTGCAAGTGGAGTCAAAATTAATCGAATACCAAAAATGTAAAAGGGGACAATTGTGATTAATGTTTTAAACTTTTACATTAGAAAAAGGCGATTGAAAAATCCAATCGGCGATGTGTGTGTGGAGGGGGCGGGGGGCATAACTCTTTAGCTGTCTGTTGCTCACCAAGCACAAGCTATATCCAATAACAAAAATATTTCTTGTTCTAAGAATCATTTGTTTGTTTGGATTTACTGTGTGCACCAGAAATATCTGCGTTATTCTTTAAGCAATCAGGAAATTGACACACTATTAAAGGGAATTTCCTGTTGTTCCTCACTTTCTCCAGACAGTTGTCAGCACATTTGCCCACCCCTGGCACAGGACTGGATGAAACAAACCCACTGAAGCGTTCCTCATCATAATCAAAGCTATTTAAGGCTAACACACCTACTTGTGAAAATTCCCAGCCAAGCTTGTGATTTACAATTCCATGCCGGTATTACATAATACTTTTGTCTTTCGTGCTTGAACTCCTTTCCAGGCACAGGCATAATTTACTAATGAAAGGAATGGCATAATTTGGAGGAGGTTTTCTGTGTGTGCATGCATGTATTTGAATTATGGTATTTATATGTGTGCACATATGTGTGTGTGTGGTTGTACTGCATTTGTGTTTACATCTCTTAGAATATGTGTACAAGTGGAGTAGATTGTGGTGATTCCTTAACTTCTGACAAAAGAGGTCAGACCAACATGGTCATTTACACATTGAAGGTTAGTATTTGTCTTCCCTGAAGATCATTAACGGAAATGCCACAGTTGGCTCACTGGCTTGTGCTGGGTGTATGGATGGCTTAATGTTGTGTTCCTTCAGTCTGCAGCAATATATATTAGTAATCAAAATGTATCATCATTACAGTACATAAGAAATTAGAGTTATCCAGCTGAGGAATGAGTTCTTTTGGAAGGTGAATGTCAGTGAGTAAAATCGAACAGTGCATTGAAGCATCACTTGTCTTTCTAAATCACTGATTTTCCAGGGTTCGTGCAGGAAAATTCTATTTACTGTGTGTAAAAGAGATTTGTAGGGTTCAGTGATGTTTAATTTCTGTTACACACCTGCATAAATATGGTAGTTCTCCGACTAAGATTAGTTTTTAAGGTTCAACTTTTAAGCTTTAGGCAGTGTATAATTTGAGATGTGGAACTTGAGTTTAAGAAAGATTATGATATTGCACGATATGATATTTAGGACCATATAAAACACTGAATTGTGTTTATTTAGATTGGTCTCACTACATGTGTGTATAAAAAAAAGTAGTCACTCATGCATATGAAGATGCAATCCATTTTACCTTTCAGGAAACCAAAGACATTTGGCAAGAAGTCTGGTTCAGCTGCAGCATGACATAATAACTTATTCTGAAGAAAACAAAGACTACAAGAACTTAACCATGATGTTACCCCTTACCTTAAGGAGAGGTTTTCTTTCATAATCTTCACTAGGTATTTTCATTTCTAAACATTGTGTGGCATTGGCAACAGACAAAAGTTAAAAAAATGCAGATGATAAAACACACCGTAAATTAAGGCACGAAAGAGTTTCCTGTGGCTTCAGAGTCAGTGACATCACCAAAACCTGTGGGGTATCATAATATGCACATGTATGCAGGTTTGGGATTTTCCAAGATCCAAGACAGCTTTTCACCTTTTACTTTTCAACCAAATCTAAACGTTGTTTCAACGTATGGAAATGATGTCTTTTTTAAACGTCTTTTCACCCACATTTTGCTGGGTGGGGAGGCTTGGCCCCCTTTTGGAAAAAGCAATACTGTAGCTCAAACCATCTTTTTTGTTGTTGTTTTACTATAAAAACTCAACCAGGAAGTGTGAAAAGTGTTTTGGTAAAGTTTTCTGTAACTGACAGAATGTAAAGCCGCTGCACAGAAGTCCTGCAGCTCCCCTCATTCCTCATGGGGAGCCTTGTTATATCATGTTTTATAGAGATTCAGGGAATAAGCCAGATGATAAGTTCAAACAGTATCTTCAGGTGGAAATTTGGCAAATATTACAAATATTTGGCCAATATTTGTAATAGGCTACTAATGTTTGGGCTTTTGGCAGTGATCTCAGCCTTTTTTCCCAGCAGTATGGGCTACTATATTGTGCAGGGATAGAGACTATTAATATGACCTGTACACCTACAAACAGTATTGTGATTGGAAAGACACTAGACATAGTTCTGAACAATATATTAAGACAGAATAAGGTGAAGCTTGATTGGTAAATACTATTAATTGTTTTCATGAAGTCATTAAGATATAAAGTGAAAGCGGCAGTTGCTTACGATCGGCTGCCATAAAGAGAACATGTGACTGTCGGATTCATGGCAAAGCACTGTAAATATGGCAGTATGTAGCTAAATGACAAAAGAAAATAAGCAATTTAGGGGCAGAAGATGGAGTTAAATGATGTGGTAACACTTTACTTGAATGGGTGTGCATAAGACTGTCATAATCACGACATGACACCTGCCATGGACATGAAAGAATGCTTATAACAGTTGTCGTTAAGTGTCAATCGGTAAATTATGACACCTTTGATGCAAAGTTGACATTCTTGTCTTTATTATGACAACTTGACATTAACCAAGACAACATAACCTGTCATGAGCATGACATAGCAGTAAAACTTAAAAAAAATAAAGTTTTATAAAGTACAGTAACCTGACATTAAACAATCACATGGTTTGTTTTAACATTAATATGCTTTTAAAAGTTGAATACTAGGTCTGCTATGTCATTTTCGTGACAGGTTATGTTGTCTTGCTTGATGTCAAGTTGTCATAATAAAGACATCTTAAACAATGTCAACTTTGCATCAAAGGTGTCATAATTTACCGATTTACACTTAACAACAACTGTTATCAATCAATCAATCAATCAAACTTTATTTATAAAGCACCTTTCAAACAAAAATGTGGCTCAAAGCGCGTTACATTTAAAAATATTCCCGTCCATTCACCCCACCCCCCACTCCACAATTAACCAACATTTACCATACCCACCTAGTCACACACACGCATACACACACACACAGACAAACACACACACACACACCTTCAGCTTAGGATAAATGAAAGAACATGGCGCTGGGTGCAGATGGACAAGTGAGGAGACCTCATCAGAAGAGGATCCGTCTGTACCAAGGGCGGGACACCGGCCGCAGCTGCATGGGCACAAGAGCATGGCGGCCCAGGGAGACCTGGCTGAAACACCAGCCCCCACCACCAGGACGCACACCCCACCTCATCAATCAGCAACAGCCGGACACCACCCCCAACACAGACCCCCGGAGAGGAAACACTGGAAGGATCTAAAATCAATAAAAGGCAGGGTATACAACGTCAAAAGTAATAAAAAACAATCAAAGGCTGAATATAAAATACATAATGTTACGAAGCTAATTAAGACTTAAATAACTGAATATCAACTAAAAGCTAAGCTGAAAAGGTGGGTCTTTAACCGAGTCTTAAAAATATGAATGTTCTCTGCAACCCTGAGGTCCTCCGACTGTTCCACAGGTGAGGGCTGCGCCACTGCAACGACGCCTCCCCGTGGGTGTGCGTCCTGACTTTGGGAATGACTAAAAGTCTACTGCCGGAGGACCGCAGGGATCGCGAGGGTTCATAGGGTAAAAGCAGTTCTGAGAGATAAGAAGGTGCAAGACCATTAAGACATTTAAAAACCATTAAAATGACCTTAAAATCGACCCTGAAACATTTAAATGGCAATCGATGTAGAAAAAAGGAAAATCGATTTGCAAATTAGTAATATTTAGCCAATCCGCCCAGACGGTTTTCTGTTTCACAAACCAAGCGCCTCAATGACGTTCTGCCCTGATGAGTAAATCTCTTACACAAAAGAACTTACTAGCACAAATAACAATAGAACCCAAAAAGCATTTAAGAGGGTAAAGAAGGAACACCGCAGCGGAAACAACAAAAACTTTATAAAGAACAGGACCACTACAGGCTCAGCCAAGGAAAACAAGCAGTACGATTATTAGAAAACAAAATCAGCTTTTCATAGCAGCATATCCTGGATGTGGCAGCGTCTCAGCAGGAGGCTGTACGGCCAAGTTCATCTGCCAGTTCAGCATCATCCAGGTAATAATTTCACCGTTGCAAAAGCATCAAATCCAGATCAGTTACTGCAGGTGCAGATTAATGCGGAAATGTTTACAAAATAAGTCAAATATATTTTTCTAAACTGCTGTGAACAGATCCATTAAATGTGGACTGTTTTCATCGTTCATAAATCTTTAGTTACTCTCAAATGATTTCCTCATTCTTTTTGCTACTTTTTTTTACTTGTATACTTTTTTTAAAAATTTATATATGGGCTGTTGCAGGGTGGAACGTCCCCCCTGCAAGGGAGAAAAGGGCAAATATAAGAAAAAGACAATTCATTTGGCTATAAAATAACTAAAATCAATTTTGTTGGGGAAAAAAATCGTAATAAATCGAAATCAAGAACTTAAATCGAGAATTAAATCGAATCTTGGCTTGAGAGAAAGGTTACCATACATCCCTATTTAAATGTTTAATAGAAACTAACTTTGACTTCACTTAACTGAAATGAATGGAAACCACCAGCAAGGACAATACTTGCAATGACCCAAACCTACCGACATGACACTGGGAGCTGCTGAATCGTCACTTTTTTAGAATTTAGTTGATTGATAAGCTGCTTTACATCCTTCTCAGCTTGATATTGGTAAATTAAACAGTGCTGTTGCACTGTGGCCAAACTAAATTCCCATTTCTGGTGACACAGCTGATCTGACACAAAGAGGTCATTTCAGATCAGTGGATTTATTTACAGTTTTGCACATTGTGTTAGTAATGCATGCAGCACATCCATATTTTACATACAACAAATCAATCAAACAAAATCAGAAACTATTTTGGCCATTAAAGGACAATATGCACCCAGAATAGTTTATCAGTCTCTGTATAATAACAATGTCTTGCAAAAGGAGCAAAAAAACATTTTTTCATTTACTATGTAATATTTTTGTTATCTTTTTAGTCTTGTTGACTTTGCTATCCCTGCTGCAGGCATAAAGCTTGGCAGGAGACACATGTGGATACAGAGACGGAGCACAAACATGACAGCTGTAATACAAGTTAGATAATGGAACAGGACAATAGCTACCGACAATTACAACTTGGCAGCTGATGTGTTATCAGGTCCATGTCATATACTGGTATAATACCGGATATCCTGAATATTCCAAAACTGCCTTAATGTCCTTTAGTACCACTAAGTGTACCAGGCAAGTGTGTTCTGTGCAAACTCAAGGACACAAGCAACATTGATATAGTACATATAGCAGCAAAGACCCAACCACCACAAAGATTTTTTTCAAAGCCAATTATTTCAAACTATGTAATAATCGTCTGTATGTAGGTGGATATTCATCAGCAAAAGGCATAAAGAAAATTAAAGCCTTCGGGTGCAACTACATGAGTATAATTCCACATTGCTCCAGGTAGGACAGAATGATCGCATCTGACATGAGAGCCTTGGGGAAACAATCATTTGCAGTGACCAATTTCAAGCACGATGTGAAATGACGGTTTAATTTCCTCATCACAGCTATTCTGTAAACCTCTAACAAAGCTTTTTCCCCATCATACACAACCCTGACCGGCCTCTTCATTATTTTCAGATGTAACATTCGGCAAATCTCATCTCGTCAACATATTACCGATAGAAGCTGTTGATTATCATATAAGTGGGGATCCATGTATCTTTCATTCAGTGCCACCATGTTAATTTAACAGAAGACTTAAAGTCCAACCCAGTCTCAATGAAAACATTATGGTAGATTTAATCTACTGACATGTGTGAGAGGCAATATTTTTGCTTTTTCCATTACACAAAAATAACTACATTGATCATCAACATGTCACATCATTCCATGAAATAGTCAGATTTTCACTGTTGTCTCAAATACAATAAACAAAGTGCAGATGTTGGGGTGTGAGGATGGTGCTTCCCATGAACCTGACAAGCAATGGGGCAAATGAATACTGAGCTTCATCCTGACCACATTTGTCTTCAAGGAATTTTAGCTTGAATTGTTTTAGTGCATCCCAAATGGCAGTGTATGTAACGCTTTATATAGCTATTAATCATTATGATATAAATGGCCCCCACATTCTTCAGGAACCATTTATTTCTATTTTACTGGTGCCATTTCAGCTGACGGAGAGGAAAAACAGAAGCTTCCCAGAGGATGAATATTTACTGGGATGGACAATTCATCAGCTTTGTTGCTGTGCTGCCTTTACATCAAGTCATACTGTAGGTTTTACCCAGAATATCTAAATGATAGCTCACAGTGAGGTTAGGGTCCAGAGGAGACAAATGCTGACAGAGCCAGCAGATTAAGCCCAAAGTATATATACTTTAGTTTTATAACTCAGACTATAGTAACAGCACTGCTTATACAGACATTTTCACCAAGACATTCTTGGAAAAGCACTTTCTGTTTATTTAATGGCACTGTTGTGCCATAAAGTGATGCTGTTAGTGAAATGATAAAGAAGAAAAATTCAAATCTGACTTGCTGTGAAATCTCGGTGGCTCCTCTTTCTTTGGGTTAGTCACAGCCAGACTTGTGGATGCTCTGCGATCCACAGAGGATGTACATCTCAGATTGCTTTGATTGCTTACATTAGGACCAGGATGTTTACTCTTTCATTTTCTTCCTGTCTCACTGACTCGTGTGGAGAATATTTATTTCCATTTTCTAGAATTATTTCCATTTATTTTCAGCAAATACAAGACAGGCGCAATTGCCAGAAAGCTATTATCTGCATGACTCCACAAATTGTTGCTCCTTCTCTTAGAACCGGTGACGTCAGAGGCTTGGGGAGAAACTACTGTGGGAAATTTGCGAAAATTTTTGGACGAAGCGTGAGTGAAAGGCGTGGCAGCAGTGAGAAGCTTACAGAAGCAAAGTCAAGGCCTCTTCATGATGACACATACTGGTAATTTTCAAACCTGTTCAAATGCAGATACGTTTTTAGAAACTGTCTTTTCATCATTACGGCACTGTTGTAACAAAAAAAAGGTACAAGGAACCTCTTCTCGAGAACATTCAGTCACCGCTCATGTTTTTATGCAACATATCTGATGACTGGTTTCCACTTGTGCACAATATTAATCTGCAAGTGACACAAAATGAACAACAGATGATGTTCCCAACGGCAAATTACAGAACTACACCTGCAGCGCAGTTACTGGTGGGAGCCCCAATGCGATGATGACACTTTAACATCTTCCACAGCTCAGCCCGGAAGCGGTCATGAAGCCATGCATAGAGGAAGGGGTTGCAGCAAGACGAGCTCATGGCACACAGATGGCACAGCAACTGGATGAGTAAAAAGTAGCGCTTGTTTATCAGGTTGATGTCAATGTCCCGCAGCACGTTGAACACATGAATGGGAAGCCAGCAGAGTGCAAAGGCGGACACCAGAAGAGCCACTAAGCGAAAGATTTTTCTCTTGCGAGCCTGATGAGCGCAAATCTTGTCTTGTGTCCTGTTGCCTGGGGCAACACATTTCTTTAGTTTAACAGTGATGCAGAGATAAGAGACAAATAGAGCCGACAATGGGAGAACGTACGTGACTAACAGTGTGCTGTATGCATAAGCCCGTCTTTCTTTCTCTTGATCCAACCAGAACTCCTCGCAGATTATGAAGCCTTCTTCTTTGAACTCGACGTGGTAGGTGTGAGTCACCGCCGGAGCCACTAAGCCGCAAGACAGCAGCCAGATCCCAGTGAGGACGGAGGTGCAGGTGGCCACAGAGGTCCGCTTCTTCAGGGGGTGAACTGTTGCATAATATCTGTGATAAAGAAAGAGTATTGCTTTACAATAAGGGTACAAATAATTTATGACTAATCAAAATGCAATGTTTGAATTCATGCCTGAATTATTCTGAGAGGTCAAGCCCTGAGGTGATGGGTGCACTTGATGTAAAAATGTCCTAAGAGATGATTAGCTCAGAAGACGTGCTTCATAATAGTGCAATCAAATTTTCAGAGAGCAGACCCCGTGATCCGCAAAGTCCACGAGGAAAAGCTTCATTACCACTCAGATTTACAACTTTGATGACTGAACACATGTGTGCAACAGAAACAGCATAAGCCACAGCTTGTCATCAAGGGCAAAATGACTTTTTTGCTCCTGCTTAAAAGTCTCACTTGATGTTAATGTAGTCCATTCTGAGCGCAGACAGTGAGTACACAGGGAGTCTTTATGTTGGCTGATTAAATTTTTTTGGTCCAGTGAACTGTAAGCACACTTGCGAAATCAAGAGTTTTATGGTTGAAGTGTCTTTGAAGGAACACACCTGTTTCCTTTAAGTCTCTCTATGTGGTAAAAATCGGAATGATTTATAAGACTTTCATTAATCAATGTGTACTGTTTAAGTATTTTACACACTGCCATGAGCTACTTGTTGATTCAGATTTCTTATTCATAGGATCATCCGATAGTCTAATACATTTCTGATTACTGTTACTGAGCTGAAGGCTAAGATCATGTTCCACCATGAAACCAAGGCATGCTCTCAGTAATCAATCAGCCTAATTTTCTAATGAGTATACATAATAAATGATGATTGCATCTTCTACTTAATGAATTCTCAGTTCTGCAATTTTGCTTCAGACACATTTAAAGTAAAATTTCTTGCTCAGAATATGCAAGCAGATGTTCTCTGTAGAAAAACAACACAAAGAAAAATCTAAATTTTCAAAAAACAAAATAAAAACTTGTTGACTTGTGAGTTGAGGAAAATATTTTCAGCCATGCAGAGAGATCCACCCACCTGTCCACGGCTATGGCAGTTAGCGTGAAGACGGAAACATACACTGTGACAGGCTGGATGAGGAACACCAGGTAGCACATGGAGCGGCCGAAAACCCATCCGTGTGGGTTGAAGGCGTAGGCGAGAGTAAACGGGACACACGTCACGCACATGAGCATGTCAGAGAAAGCCAGGTTTCCGATGAAAAAGTTGGTGACATTGTGCATCTTGCGAGTTCGGCAGATGACGTAGAGGAGCAGGTAGTTCCCAAACACGCCCACCACCACCACCAGGACGTAGCAGGGGATGATGAGGGGCTTGAAGGTCTGCAGCAATGCCACGTCTGCAAACTGAGAGCTGTGGTTGCTGGAGTTGCTTTGGACCGCCACTTCGTAAATGTGCCCCTCGGTCTGCTGTCCAGACACAGACGGCTGCGTGCTTCCAGCGGAGCCGCTGTTATTACCCTCCATCAGAGCAGAACTCAGTCTGTCAATACCTGCACTGGGAAAGATGGTATTGGCAGAAAGTTAAACAGGTTTACATACATTACAACAGAGCATCACAGACTTCTTTAAAGGTCAGCCTTTCAGGTACATGCAAAATATAAACAACATTTTAATGACAGCAGTTCATGACATTTATAAAGCGGAAGAAAGTGCATGCTCTCACCAGCTCCACACAGTTAGAGGGAAAGAGCAAACCATATAATGAGGTGCATAATTATGAAAGCATTTCATTGTAAATCCATAGCACAACATGAATGTGCATTTAGAAATGCTAAATGATAGAGTTGTGTCCTGTTTTACATTCTGCACATGAATGTAATCACTAATCAGCTGATTGTGTTTTGCCCTCTTCTGCAGAATAATTCAACATATCTGAGATGTGTCATTTTGAAATATACTGTCAGTTTATTAAATTTTTTTTGTTATGTCATGCAAATTATGCGGATTATAAGAGCAAGGGGAATTTGTTTGAAAATCTAAAATATTTAAGCCCCTGGTTAGTTTTCTTCCCTGTGTCTGACAAAACTAACCTAATGAAATCACATGTGGTGCTACTATGAGGCCAAACAGGACAGTCATGTCTCACTGCGCACATCAATAGGCTGCCTTTGAGGACGCCACTGTAAATTGAAATTTCTACTTCTACCAAATTACACCATTAATTCACAGTGTGAAACATAGCCTCACACCGACGTGACACTGATAAACCTGCTTGAAAAGGTCCACACAAAAGTTTCACCAGAATGGATACTAATAAAAGTGTGAACTGAACCATTTCCATTTTACATTTATTTTAATCCTCGGAGCTCTGGGAGGCCTCTCCGCTGAGCGTGCCAAGCTTTGCAGCCTGCCGAAAGAGTCACCAGGGTGGAATGTTTGAAAATAAACCCGAATAGAAACACCTGAAGCCAGGTAGCTAATGTAATGTCTTACATTTCACTGGAAGTGTCTCACCAAGCAAAGCCATGATGGATTTTATTATTCATGTCTAAAATCCCTGTGATGAGTGAAGAAATGAACAAGTCTCCTTCGCCTGGAGGCATGTGCCCCTCTGGAGCCAAGCCTGGAGGCGGGGTACGGGGCCAAGGGCCTGGTGGCCAGGCCTGTTTGTCTGAAACAGCAACATGGGCCCTCCCTCCTGGGAGCTGCTCCCAGCTGGAAGGCAGAGCTGGTGTGTGGGCATATTTATTTTTTCCCGCCTGCTTGGCATTTGTGTGTTGGGGTTTACTTGGTGGCCCTGCGACAGACTGCCGACCTGTCCAGGGTGTACCCCGCCTCTCGCCCGTTGATAGCTGTGATAGGCTCCAGCACACCCACGACCCACTTGGATTAAGCGGTTCAGAAAATGGATGGATGGATGGGTTTACTTGGTAGAGGGTAGAAAGGGCAGCTACTACCGTCTATAGTCCTGCTTCTGCATCAAACAGCAGTTCAGAGTGCCCACCCTTTCTTTTGGGTGAATGTTTGAGAACACTCCTTCCAGTGACTCCCTCATTCTGCTGAGGGACTTCAATGCACACATGGGCAAGGAATAGACATGAATAAACCCTTATGCATTCCTTAAACATTTTCTTTGCAAAAAAAAAAACAAACAAAAAAAAACAAAGAAAAAAAACATTGGAAATAAATTCTCTGAATTAAGCTCTTTTCAGATTCAATATGACCCAAGATTTAAGTAATTAATGGGATTCCAACATTCAGCATCCTAAAAACACAGGTACATGATTTCTTCTCTTTGAAAGGCAGCAGCGGTTTGGATTGCATTTCTGAGCATGTGTAAGCTACGGTGAAGGGAAGCCACTCCTGAGCAGATATTTGTAGATTTTTGCATCAGTTGATTAAGCTAGACTTCATCAAACCTCAAAGAACATTGTGAGATTTCTGTCGTCATCAGCATCAGTGTTGCACCGGTATATAAACTACATTGGTTCACAGTGAACAAAAGGCAATTTCACTAAGAAGGCTCAAAGCTGAAAAATAACAACACCCTCTAGGCTGCAAAATCCTGATAAGCTGGCATCTTTCATTCAAAATTGTAACATGCATATATTCTGCATTATGCACCAATGCACATGCAAAAAATACCTGACTCAGCATTGCATGCCTTTCCTTAACAGTTTGCAACATTTCTACTGTTTATATCAACAAATGTAACATTATATAACTATCCTATGCAAAAAAGGCATATAAGAAGGTAGGCTTGCTTTGAATAGTCGTGTTACACCACAGACTAGTATGAAAAAAACTGTATTGGGTCACAGTATAAAAAATATGGTTTAAGTTTCATGACACCTTCCCTAAATGTTTTATTTTTACAAAATAAGCAATAAAAAGTTTTATCAACTTATGATTTCTGAACCTTTTTGGTGACACAACCCTTTGGAGAAAAATATAATCACAATATTACTTCTCATTTGCTTGTGAGTCTAAGCTGCTTGAGCCATTCATCCATGAATGTTGGTCTGCTGCAGAATTCTTCCTGACAGAGACCTGTGTTGCAGTACAATCACCTCTTGTCTCATTGACACAACTCATGCCCGCAGTGTAAATCTTTTATACAAAGCTGCCAATCCTTCAACTTCCTTATATTGAGTCAGTCACTCATTTTGCTTCAGTGGCTAAAAATTTTTTACACCTTTCCCTTTCATAAAAAGTCACATTGTTTTGCATTGTGTTTGAGAACATATGAAAATCTCACCAAAATAAATCTCTATGTATACTCTTTGCAGATAAAGGGAAAATAACATTCAATCCATCCTTTTAGCATGCAAATATATAAAATACCAAAAGCATAATAGATAGAACAACCATTTAATTTTTTTTTCTTTTTATAGAATTGCACATTTAATATAACAGTAGGCTAAACACTAGATATTTTTCTTTTTCTTCTTATCACAATCAATCACTTAAAGCTAGTTTAACATTTTAATGTGTATCACTTTGAATCAAGTTGAAAAAAAGAATTACTGTTGATCTGTGGATGTATTTTAAAAAAAGAAAAAGAAATGTGGCAACAACTGTATATGCCTTTCTTCAGCATAAATGTTCCTGAAACATAATTTAATTCCAACAATGCTGATACAAACTTTAAATCTTGCAAAGCATAAAAGTCTGCCCTCAAGTATTATTATTAGAGAAATTACATGGGAAACAGCAAGTAACTTACCTGCGTTGGTGTTTCTCAGTACAAGGATATGAGTGTGTGAGGAGTGTGAAGAGTGAGCCTTGCTGTTATGCTTCCCCTCAGTGAGAGAGGCGAAGCTGCTGCTGTTTTGAACCAAGAGAAAGAAGGAGGGAGACGCGCGTAAAGCAGAGCGAGAGGGGTGTCTGAGATACAGAATCTGTGGAAATGACAGCAAGCCAATAAAATGGCTGAGACCCAAAAAGATTAATGCCTGGGTTGGACTTAGTGATGACGTTTGATCTGCAACTGATTAGTTAGTGGTCAGGACTGAGAGATGGCAGGATGGTATGGATGATTATTGATGTGTTCAAAGGGATGTGCAGGACTCTATCTGATGGAAGGATGATCAATTGTTTGTTTGGCTGTCTAATTATACAGTCACATTGCCAGAAGCCTTATGATGTCATCACGCTGCATTATTTTTTCATGATTTCTGTTTGCATGAGATTTATGCCATAGTCGTGAGACAAACCCAGCAAAACCAAAAACACGACAAGAGAAAAGAAAAAAGCTTGTAAAACATAAAGAATACAAATACAGGAAAAATATGAGACAGAATTTTTTTAAGAAAACAAACTTTCTCTCTTTACTTTTAAAATCCAAATGTGTTTTGTCATTTATTTGTGTACATGTTTTTTTTTTGTTTTTTTTTCTCAAGTGTTGTGGTGTTTCTGGTTTCATTGGTGCTTCATTAAGTTTGTGTTTTTCTTTTGCCCTTTCTAAAAAAAACATTTTGTTTTCTTAATGTGTCTGATTCTAATTCCGGAACTGTTGCATTTATATATTGGATGTTTCTTTTTATATGTCATGTTCAGATATTTTGATTTTCCTCTTAGTCTTGTCCTGTTAAATAAAGATAAATATGTCATCAAAGACTGAAGGTGCTGTTTTTGAAACATTTTCTTATTATTTCAAGTTTACAACACCGCAAGCGCTTTGAATTGTCTTGGACCTGAAAATTGCTATATAAATGAACTTGCCTTGCCTTGCCTTGCAAATCCTTCAGGTCAGTTTTACACAATGACTATTATTTAGAAACTGGCTCAAAATGTCAGATGAAGCCACAAATCAAAGGGTATTGATTCTGGGAGCTTTCACAAGATGTTCAGATTATTTGATTGTCCTCTTAGTCCTTTTGACAGACACAGATCTCCAAATTGTCTGACGGTAGAAAATCAATCACACACAAAAATCGTATTTGTTTTCTTTTTTTTTTTGCTCTGTGAACCTTGTGTTTGAACTTCAGTAAAAAGCTGAGAGGATCATGAACAAAACATAGATTACAGCTGAAATTTGCTGGCATCATTACTTTTTCATTAAACCTGTAACTGTGAAAAACAGAATACAGAGATTCTTACTTTTTTAAAAATATATTCATTTTCTAATGTGGCTTTTTAAATAATGTCATAACTCTTCCTGACAGCTCACCATTATTCAGCTGTTCACATATGTTCCATGAATAAAAAGCCTTTTAAGTGCAGAATGATTCACATTTGTTCTTTTTTTATCCTTAATGGCAGAGGCGGGAGTAGACATTAAATGTTACTAATGTAAACAGTTTTTTTGCTTAACAAAAAAAAACAACCTTTTCCTGTTACATAAAGATAAATAAGTTATGAAAGACTGAAGGTGCTATTTTTGAAACTTGATCTTATTATTTCAAGTTTACTCAGAGCACTGCATGTCCTTCCTGTCAGTTTTACATAATGACTAGAATTTAGAAATTGGCTCAAAATGTCAGATGAAGCCACAAATCAAAGGGTATTGATTCTGGCAGCTTTCACAGGATTCAATTTATTTATTTATTTATGTTTATTATTATTTGTTTTATTTATTTTTGTTTTGTTTTTGTGTTATTTTTGGGAAGAAAACAATGTGAAGTAAAGTTAAGGCCAAATATGCACTCAAGACAATATCTCAATGGGACTGGAAAACACTATTTGGGTTCTCTGTTGCGTAGGGAGACTGAGGACACACCGTATGGAAATACAGGCTAAATACATTATAATGATGGCTGATTTGAATTGCCACTAGTGAGACATTTGGCAATTTAGGGGGGCATACTGTAGACATCCTGTCACATCATTATATGCTTAAAAAATCACAATGCATGAAGCAACATCATCTATTCAATGTTCCTGCGAAGGTAAGTTACTGTAATGCAAGGCAAAGGTTATTTGTATAAAACATTTAATGTACAAGTTTTACATAAAACATTAAAATCATTAGAGCGAGGGGCAGAAGAAGCATTAGGAGGTACAGTATTCAAAACAAATTTTTGTTGAAATGGAATAAAAACACAAAAAGAAACCCTCAAGAAGACAAAAATAAAATGCAAGAAATAGAAATTAATCATCAGTTGTTTTGATGAAATGTGGCAAATAGAAACTATTTTAACCCTGAGTTTCTGCAGACCTGCATTTTGTGGGATTTTGTTCCACATACTGTATGTGGAACATAAAAACTGAACACTGCCTCTTTGTGTTTAGTTCTGTCTCTGGGAATTGAAAGGAGACTTGACCCTGATGGCATTAGGGATCCGGTTGAAAATATGCAAAGAAGACAACATGCAAACTAGATCAAATGAACTTATGTAGATTCAAAGTGGGAAGACTGCAATTATAGTACAATTGCTGTTTAAATAATGTTTAAAATATAAAAACACTGAAATATGTTTGTGTTGGTGATGCACATATGTCCATTGTGGAGTGATCAGTAGTCAGTTCAGTGGTCTACATCCACAAAAGCCTCCTTCATCTAGTGCTGAAGTGTTAGGAGATAATACCAGGGATGATTCAAGTTCCTTCCATAAAGAGAACCTGATTCCATAAACTTTACTGTTATAACTTGACTTTGAACTGTGCTCTCTTCAGTGAGCAGGTATAACTGCATGTCTTTGGAGTGTGAATTAGGAAATTGGCACGTCATTGTGTCTGAACTTGAATTTTTCTGTGATAAGAACTCCATTAATGTGAGTTCACCTTCACACAGTATTTGACAGACAAGTCCCTTTTCACTAAGGCTCATTGAGTCTAAACAAGCCTGTCTGAGTTGTGACAGTTCCTTTTATTTGAGGTCAGTGCCCACAATTGTACACATAGTTACACTCATTTATCTTTTTGAATGGAAATGGTTCAGGGAGCTTCCATTCAACTTATTCTGTGGGGAAACAATTGAAGAACAAAATCAATATGAAACCTTAGATACTTAAAGTAGGGATTGTGCACATCAGTCTCATACATTTGGACTGAGATCCAATGCAATAGCACTTTAAAAACAAGCCTATTGACCAAGTGCTGTACACAGTAAAGGTAAAACATACAACTATAAGCTGTTATAACTCCATAATAAAAAACATGAACGCATCAAAACGTAACAGTAAAAGTTTGGGGCGACTCTACGTAATCATGCAGCCTAGACTGTAGCACTCAGATGAACAAATGCATGCGATTTCTGTCATCTGATGAGGGACTGAGAGCTGACCAAGCACCGTCTGGGGTTTTTCAGTCAAATTCAGAAATGCCACTGTGCAAATTTGAAAAGAAATATATCTGCATCATTCCATCTTTTTTAGTCGCACCATGTTTTCTAGCTTTTGCAGATGGGGCAGGACTTACTCCCAGAGAAAGTAAAACAAGGACATTTGTTGACTTTCTTTTTTGATATGTGGTATGCTCTTTCTCTGTAAACAAGTCACACTTTTATAGCATCATCACAAACAACTGCATTGGGAAATGTGGAGCCTGATTTTGTCCAATACAGTGGCATTTATCCTTTGGGAATTAGTGTAGCACTACAAAACCTATACCTATTCAGTTAACTTCAGTGTCTGATAACTTTTCCAGAGCAACCCCAGCAAAGTTTCCAAGTGAACTTAATCAATAATGAATAGAAACATGAAATCTTAAAGGTTGACTGAACAGTTAATCTTTACTTGTAAGCAGCAGTATTAAAGTCCTCTTTATGCAAACACACATTGTTATTCTCTGTGCTATTTAAAAAATCTTTGTGCACAGTTATACTTATGTGGGTTTGAAAGCAAAAAATGAGGCAGATATATGTTATCTGTGTGCATAGAGTGCATATCCATGAGCATGAATCACACAGTGCCCGTCAAAGCTCTTCTATATCATTTAAAATAAAAAGATCCTCAGGGATAAATGGGCTGCTATCAATTCACTGGCGTGACTAATAATTAAAAAAACACATGTAAGAATAATATGCATGCAGACTAGCACAACCATATAAATGAAACATGATCAGATTATTAATGATGTGATTATCATTCACACCTGCAGAGGAACTAGCATCTAATTATTAAAATTCATTACATTACAATAGATCTATAATTTAATATGTTTTAAGAAATCAAGATTTTTTCTTGGCCACCTGGTTAATAAGACCTACCAGATTCACCTGGAGGATCAAATTCAGCGCTCCCTCAGTAGGTGAACTGAATCTTTAAAAGATGTCACAGCAGGTGGAAATTAGCTTTACAAACTGAAGGTACAGTTGTGAAGTGAACTGAAGGTACTCTCTTTAACCTCGACACCACAAGGATGTCCATCCTGATGTGCTCATGGGACCAGACTGCAAGCGGCTGTCCAAGATCGGGAGGAATTAATGTCCAGTTTAAACAAAAAGCTGTTTTTATATTTCTTGAAAGTCATCATATGTTTATGTTGACATAATTTTATACTTAAAAATAAAAAAAAAACAGGCTTCAGTTACAGTCTTGACAATTATCTTTTGTTTTAATTCACCTTTTTGTCATTATGCTGTTATTTATCTTTATCAATAGGAAGAACATTTGGAAACATGTCAATGCAGATTTTATTGAAAGAAGTAGTGATTTTTTACCAACAATAAACTTTGTTTAGTACCTAGGCTATTTACTGTTGAAGATAAAATTATGTGACCTACAGTACGTAATTTTTTTGTCTTTTAGACAAGATGCAATACATTTTTCCATTTTTTCAAAACACTATACTGATACAATTAGTTATTGTCAACAATGGTTGACAGGGTTGGGGTGAGTTGTAGGGGTGTAACGATTAATCGATTAATCGATATATCAATATATCGAATTTATATTATTATGATTCAAAATAATGCCACAAAAAGTTTAGCCCTTGTTGATTTAATGTGGAGAGGTGAACTTAATAAAAACAAAAAAAAGTTGTGAATGGATTTGCTCTTAATTACTGTTTCTTGTTTTGTTTACCCATGTTTTCAATTTATACTTGATTCCCTTAGAAGAAACTAAGATTCAAATTACTAAGAAACTTCCCTGCACTGTCCAGCATCCAGGTATTTAAGACCATCACACTGGTTGAATTTTTGATGATAGTTGTTGATAGATTGTATCATTCTAAATGAACTAGTATCCTTAATGAATCGTATCGTAACCACAAACCGTGATATAAATCGAATTGTTAAAATGAATTGTTACACCCCTAAATCAATGTATTTGATATGGTTTCTGTGACATTTTGCATTACTTTATGGTAAAAACCCAAAACAGATGAAGCAGGTTTCTTTTGTTCACAGCACCACAGATTTATTCAATCAATTAGAGGGAACACTGTCTGCAGTGGCAAACAAATCAGGAAAAAGCTGTGTCAAATCGCACCATGCAGTGGAAAAGGAGAGTAAAAAGTCTCCTAAATGGGAAGCAGTTAATCAACTATTTCTCAGGGGGGTTAAACGCTGCAGGAGTTTTGTAATTGGGAATTAAACTAACTAACAGCCACTGTTATAAATCTGGAAGTCATTGAGATTGTTTTCATCTCCCTCCTCTTGTGAGGAAGACCAAGCTGGAAAAGGCTGACACATTAAAATCCAACAGCCATCACAAACCTAGGTGTTTATGATGAGACGGTCATCCATAAGACAGAAGACAATATCAGAGAACTTGCAAAAAAAAAAAGCCGAGACAATAAACAGGCATGAGTACCAACAAAATCTTTTACACAGAGAAAACATATGACCATTTATTTGGCTGCACTGACATAGTGCAATGTTAAAAGATCTCCTGCAAAAATAGGGAATTTAGGTATTTCTCCCAGTCTGAACAACAATATGTAGATTAGGAAGGAAAAAAGCAAGTAAGCATTTGCACATCATATATGGCTGCAAACATTTAACCCTCTGTGCTTTAAGCACTTTGAGACTCGACCATGTCAAATGGGCTTTATAAATGCATGAATTCTACTGTAGATCAGCTCTGTCCCAGTGGCTAACCTGCCTTACCAGATCTGCTTCTACAGTTTGATGGATCTCATCTGGATATTTCAAAAGAAGTCATGAATGTTGCATCCTCCAACCCAGCTAGAATCAAAGCATGGATTGTTGCCATGGATTCCACAAGGACAGGTCTCTGCTGCTGTTAAAAAAGGGTCCACATTGCGGCCGGTTCCCTCTGAGCCCATCTTTATTTTATTCTCCCCAGAGCTTGAATTTTACACAGATGTTTTACAAACTCAGTGGACATACGTAATCACAAGCAATCAGGTCGTGGGGTGATCACAGAATTTGGCAAGATATAATTCGGTTTATAAAAACGGACTCAGCACCTAACTTTGTCTCTCTGTTGCCAATGCTGATATAATTCTGTGTCTCACCTAACAAACAGGCATGGAGAAAAGTTACACCAGAAAATTATGAAATATTTAGAAGCACTGACAAAACTCCACCTGCCTGCAGGCTGACCTCGGTCAATCGGTCGCGGATGGTTGAGCTATATATCTGCTCGGCTAAAAATCAATAGTCCAACTTTGTCTGCATTTCTTTGTTTCTATTAAGTTTTATCTTAATTTTTCACAAGAAAATCATACTATTTAGTTCCACATAAGCATTAATGGCTTATTATTCAAGACTAGTTATTTATAGTTTTATTTAAATTGATTAAATGTAAGAAGGTAGGTGGAATATTATGTGACAAAGGTATGTAAACACAGAGCCTCGCAAACTGGAGTGAACAGCAACGAGGTATGGTTTTGCAGGAAAGGGACGGTACAGAAGGTCCATAATAGGTGCATACAAGAAGTGTAGATTTGGATCTCCCATATTCTCCATACAGTATGTGGACAAGAAGCTTTTATTTATTTTCTTCTCAATCCAAAAACCATACCTGGGGATTTCTTAATGATATAGAAATTCACAGTTTTATTTAAATTTCTTTTCTTAGACATAAACAGATTTAAATAGAGCAGACAGTAATATTTTATAATATGAAACTGAGACTTTCTATGTGTCAATTCAGTGGTGGAAAAATTGTGTTTTGCATTAATATAAACCCATGTGAATGCTCAATATGTCCACTTTCCAGTCATTTTGAGTAAGGAAAGAGTTTTGGTGTGGAATTCAGATTAGTGCGAGAATGTGTTGAAGTAATGGATTTGATATGTCTCCTGTCCCATGTGAAAAATTGTCCTCATTTAGCTATACTCTCTCTGTCTTACTGTTTAAATCATACTAATTACTGTATATTCTAGTTCATTTGCAGTGGCTTATGAAAAATAGTCCCAGTTGTGCTTTAGATGAAAACATACAGTACTCAACAGCCCAACAACAGTTTTGGCCTTCATGCCACCTTTTCTTTCCACTCCATATTTCTGGACATATCATCAATATTTATGAGCCTGTCAGTCATGAACAAACCAGCCCTGTAGAGGCCAGTATGCGCTATTTGAGTTCATCTGTCCAACTGCTCTTTTGAACATATGCAAATGTTTTTATATGAATCTACAGGTATCTCATTCATCCATCTAAAGTGCCTGCAACCTGCAATTTTGACCATTTCAAAGTGAATGACAGCTTCAGTAAGGGGTCAAATGTGAGTTGAACATTAGAACTGAATAGGAATCGACACATTTCTGAAGCAAAGTTTTCTTTACAGTGTAGATCTCATCTGTGTACAGGGTTTCTCAAAGAAATGATAGATTCACTTCTATGTGCTGTCAGTGAATCTGTACTTCTAATTAGTTTTCTTTGCCCTTCCTGTTACTTTTTACTTTTTTATCCAATTTCTTCTTTTATATTGATTTATTTCGAGATATATTCATTTGCCATCCTTATACTTTTTATTTTGCTGAAGAAAATGTCATTATGTTAGCATAATGCTGGGTTGTGATCAGTTTATAACACCTAAATGTGGTTCTCAGAAATTTATTCAAATGATACTCTGCATGTCCACCCCCCACTTAAAAAATAGAAAAACATGACATTGTTCTATTTTATAGAAACATTTGCAAAGTAATGTAACACTTATTAGTAGTATCATACATGGAAGTGTTTTCTTTAGAAAACTTAAACAAAAATAGCCAAAATTGACCTGAACCAAGAAATGTTCAAATCAATGTTGAGTATATTAATTTAAAGACTAAAGAGTGGCTCTGCCATTTGAGTCTTAGTGGTAAATACAATTTAGGAAAAAAATCCTCAGTAATAAAGAAAGTCTTGTAAATCTCGATTCAACGGGACAACAGAGATTCTTGTTTTGAAGCAGCTGAAAATACCGCATGAATTTCAAACACACACATATGATACAGACTATTATCAAAGAGAATAACTCAACATTCTGACACACTGTGGAAAATATGCGGCAGAATATAAATGTCTAGGAGATGCTGGAGGGAAAGGCCCTCACTATAAGGTTTTACAAACACATTACCACGTAAAAATTGGGACACATTAGAGGAAGCATCCAAACCTGAGACTGGTACTGTTGTCATATTTGTTAAAAAAAGCATATTTATTCGGTTATCTGTATACATGGCTGAGTAGCATGTGTGTTAAGATTTTTACCATGAGTCAGTTTTTGAAATCTCTGCGCTGCGCCTATGGAGGATTGCAGGATTTATCCATTAGTTATGTTTTTGTGAACTGAAAATGTAAAATCAGGAATACACAAAAAGTAGCCTATTGTAGAGGAAATACCTGGATGTTAAGGCTCTTCACAGTGGCCACATTAAAACTATAATGTGTTGTTGATATGAAAAGTAACTAATTATCCGTCTGGAGTGAAAATCCTCATTTCAGTGAAGCGACATGAGGGTCAAAGACAATGCTGCAGTCTCTACAATGAAAAATAGCAGCAGCAGCATTTCCATATCGGTGATAATGATCTTCTGTCCAACCTTCCCACCCACAGGTCAACAGCACTAAGTTTATCAGCATGACATCTAGTTTGTTGCAGGAACTTGTGCATAATGTTTGTGTTGCAGAAGTAATGTATTGTAAGCACTGTGTTCATCTGCCTATTCAAGACTACTAATAAACAAAGGATATATCTAGTCTGAGATTTAGTGTTTAGCACATTTCTGGAGTTAGATAATATCGGTTCTTTACATTGTTTATTTAAATTAAAATACTTTTATTGCAAACTCAAGTAGACATAATTTATTCAACATACATGTTAGACATACGACATGTCACTACGGTCATAATAATGTATCACTAAAAGTGCTTGTATTTTGTTTTTTCATTCTTTCAGAGGACATGCATTGCCAATTCCTCTTTCAGTGAAGTATTTTGATGATTCATTTAATAATTCATGCAAGTCCAGGCTTTATACTGTTTGAAATCACCTGAAAGGTACAGAATACTGCTATAGAAGTCTTAATGTTTGTTCCCTGTCATTTGAGTATATTTCAAAACGTTACATGTAAATCCCTGTATGCATATCATGTATAAAACAGCTAAAAGCGTCTTCCTTTGATTCATCTGCATTATTCATCTAGGTCTTGTTGAGTCCTCTTGTGTTATGAGTGTTTACTTTCATTAGCTCCTATTCTCCAAGTGGCAGCATTTCATTTTCTGAAGTATTTTACGCTCATCATATGCTAACGCAATTCTGCTATTCATATGTTTTGAAATGTTTGTACACCAGCAATGATTATTGCAACAAGGGACAAAAAGCTTGCCTGGCAACTATGCACCACTGAGATAATCGCTCAGCCTTGCTGAAATTCTCATCAAATCAGAACTGACTAAATGGGCTTTTCACCAGATGGTCACAGAGCACTGCAGCTCCTTCGGAGAAATGAGCAGCTATTATTCAGAAGTGTGATATTAGAAACAGTTGATCTGATGAGGTTTTTATAGACGTAATCTCCGCTCCTTCCTGGTTCCAGCATAAATAGAGAGAAGGGCAGGAGTCCGTGCTAGCGTCATTGGGGAAACAGTTGAACATGCTATAAATTTTGCATAACAAGACCTTCACAAGAGGATAAAATTGCAAACGAGTAAGACTTTGTATCTTAGTACGAATCAGGGCATCTGTAGCGTTCAAGCAGTTCAGTACTAAAGGAAACAGAATGTTCTGGACTGCTAAAAAGCTACACCGCTGCTACAAATAAACTTTCTGGGAAGTCGCTCTGGCTCCATCTGGTGGCCACCTTGAGTACAACCGCTGCAGTCGCCACTTAAGATGAAGATGAAGCTCTCTCGTCCTCTTTAGTTTTATTAGAGAACTCTTTATTGCCTCTCAAATCTAGCTGGCAACCCGTTAATGTAATTGAGTCAAATGGCAGAAGGCTGACTCATCCCACGAGGGAACTGCCGCCAATTAAACAAATGGATGTCACTTACGGAGCAGGAATGGACAAAAAAGAAGATTGAAAGCTGGAGGTCATTATAAATTATGTTTGATCTGTTTAGAGACGTGACACGTCCACGTCTCTTTAATAACAATTAATCCTCAACGTGAGATCAATAACGACAGAGGCAGACAGATGTTAGAGAACACTGATCTTTGGTTTTAATTGGTATCACAAAATGTAAAACGAGGCACTGTGTTAATTAGTGGAAAGAGAAAGACATAGGAGGGGAAAAAAAACATGATTGTGGTTTGCAGAACTGAGATGTTTCCTCTTCTTCTTTTTCTACTCGCCTCCACACAGTTCCAGCAGGATTTTGCGGTAGTCACCAGACGTGTCTCCCTAAGATGACAGAGAATACAGAGAGACTTCAGAATACCACAGAGGGGAATCTGAAAAGTAACTAATGTATCCAAAATGATAAACAATAGCAACAGTTACGTGATGCATCTTCAATCAGAATGAACTATTTGGAATCAAAATATCATTCCTCGCTTTTACATGGAAATTGTGATCCTGAATTGAGGTTTACATGGAAAACACGTTTGTTTGCCTTTTTAAATTCAGCGTAAGAAGACGGGTTCTGATTGGACGGGGTAGACCTGACATATTTATGTCTAATGGAAAAACAAACTTCACTTCCTGCTTATTTTCTTTTTGGCTACAACACAGAAGAACACGTAATAAAACCACTTTCGCTTGATTTTGATTTTAGTTTTGAAGCAGCAACTTGACACAGACTATTTCACTTTCACTTAAAATAGTCCGGGCTCGAGTCTAACGCTTGCTTCGGGTAGCCGACCTGGAATATGTGTCTCCCAGCGTGGAATATGTGCATCATCGCAACAAGACAAGGGAACGAGCATGTGCAGAACGACCAGAAATTAATTTAAAGTAGAATGAGCATATACATGATGGAAGAATCAAAATATTGTTCACTTTAATTTGGAAAGGTAATTTTCATTCAGAATAAGGTGTTTTCATGGTTATTTTTCATCTTTTTTAAAGAGGATTCAGTTTTTATCTCGGCCAATGTGGCCGTCTTATTCAATTAAGGATAAAAACAAAGAAAAGTCTTATCTGGGCAGAACTGCCCAAAGTATCATCCCAGTCTCATTTCTTAGCTCGCTGCCAACATGTTGCAAAGCTTTTGCTGAGTGTAGCATTTTCCTGTCACTCACCTTGATGAAGGAGTGCAGAGTCTTTCCATACATCTTCAAGAACTGCGCCTTAATGTCCAACATGTCGATCTCAGCCCTGGAGACCATTATTCTGATGAGGACACTGTCTGTTGTGCCCAGCCCCTGATGGGAAAGAAAGGAAAGTGTATTCAAATCTTTGTATTTAAAATACGAAGACTTCTGAACAATATGCTGAAATAGACAAAGTAACACACAGCAGGCTACTTCATGAATATTTACCTTCATTGATTTGTATAATCGTTCTGCAAAGAAAGCCGGCTTGTTTCGCACACATTTCACTGCAAAAAAACAAAACAAACAACAAATCTCTGTAACAAAGCTCATCACATATACAGTAGCTAAATTACTGTACAGCTTTTGGGAACATCTGTAGTCCTATGCCAGCTGTACAGTGACTTTCCAAACTAAACTCAGCAATTTTCTATCAATCAGTTTACAAATCTGTTGTCCAAAAAGTTTGAAAACTTTAAGGAAGATAATTAACCATTTAAACTATTTTGTAAACTATTTAATTTATATGTACAAAACACATTAGCCTACAGCATAATTGAAAACTGAAATTATCTATTTTTCAGCATTTTTATTTATCTATTTAACAGTCCCAAGTACTTTATTTCATTTTCATACTTGTATGTTAAATATATTGTTAAATTGATGCTTTTAAAAGATGATTTAAGGCAATGTGTCCCTGAGGAGACAGACCTATAGCTAGAAAGACGTCCTCCAAGCAGCCAGACATCTCCCTCTTGATGCTTTCCTCGATATCTCTTCCAGAAATCTTCTGATACTCCTCGAACACTGAAAAGAAAAACAATATAATTGCAGGTGAAGCAGAATATAACAAAGAAGCTGATTATTGGGAACTCTTGTGAGTGTTTGTTCATCAAATAACCACAAGGTGTCAGTAAAACACACTACAAGTGTAATTGTAACAAGTGTACCTTTCAGCAGATGGTTTCGGTTCCTCACACACAGCACTGTGAGGAATTTCACCTCATCTGTGCCCCATCGAGCCTCTCCAGCCTCGTAGATCTCCTACAATTACAAACATAAAAAAACAAATTTTACAAAAATATCACACTGGGAAGTTCAGCACACCGTTCATCTGGAGGGGAGGCTTTACCTTGGCATCTTGAGCAGCCTGGGCCTCGTTCACGTTGCTGTTTTCATCCCGTCCAGCCTGCAGTACAAGATGAATACAGCAAAATGCCGTAAAATAACAAATAAATGCACTTTTGCATTTTCAGCGTCAACCCTAATCGATTTTACTTTATTTTTCGAGAGTTTCCTTTAAATAAGCCAAAAAGTTGTGTTATGTTTGACTGCAGTAAGCAGTGTTGTCCCACAGACAACAAAGATCGCTCTTTGAAATACTGAAAGGACTAAAAAGCCCAGAAAGATGTGATAACTAGCAACTATTAACTGTGACATTGCTGACGGTACACCTTAAAGTCCTTTAAAACATTTAACAGTTTGTTCAGATCATTTTGTATGATCATTATGACGTTACAGTTTAAAATACTGGTTGTTTCTGCTTAGTAATAATAATCAGAAGATTTGGCTGCTTACAGTAATCATAACAAATGACAGGTGATTTTTTGTGTGCTGTTCAGAATTTTCCAGTTAGCATCTCCTTCACAGTGTGACGGCTGATAGATATGAATCAAGAACCAATACACACAATCGCTAGCAAAAAGAAAACCACACTGGCTCGGTGGAGGTCTGCGCTCTCTGAACTCTCCTGGTTATATCCGATGATGATCTACCACTGCTTATAACAACAAGCCAGTAAATTAAAATCACAGGCCAAAGCTGAGAGTTAGTGGTGCTTATGTTTGCTCACCGTGAGTAAAGACACCAATACTCTCTGAAACATCCCAGATGTGTCCCCACACACATCATCCTCCAGACTCTTTTCATATTCTGCCCAGAAAAAATGCAACGAAGAAATAACAGTAAAGATCAATAATCGAATGTCATAGCATTTGATCATATTTGTACTATTATTACTATTGTTATTATTATTATTGGGACAAAAACATGTAAACAAACTGACATATATACAAATGAAATACTATATGCCAGGTTTTCTATGTCTATGTATTTTGATCAAAGATATTGGTTAATAAAGTTGAAAATATCTGTTTTAATATATAACACATGTAATGTCGCTAGCCACTAAATATGCTCTGAACTTAAACACAAACACTGCGTCAAAACAACGCATGCACAACAATAGTGACATAGATGGAGTCATTAAAAAACCACTTCAGTAATTTTATTTAAACCAGAGAGGAACAAAGTAGTAAACAATGACTTGCCACTGGGAGACGCAACGCTTTTTATGAATAATTTACAGCATCCGCCGCTTTTAATAATGAGGCTTAGTCACTGCTGCTCAATATCGGATCTCATACACAGGCTACAGGCGGCAAGATGTATGACCTGATCTCAGAAATTTCTATTTGAAGAAGAGACAGAGTTACCTTTCTTGTAGAAGGCATTGATGGCTTGTATTTCATCATTGGACCTCGAAGCCAGAATATCGATGAGGCAGGCCTCCTCTGTTCCAGCCCCCTGTGGACAAACCAGTAAACTATCAGCTCAGTTAAAGCTAAAGGACCACGAGACTGAGACTGGAGACCAGTCTACTTTTTTATTTTTTACAATACATCCCATCATTTTCAAAAAAAGAATAATTTATCATACCCGTTATAAAGGTCAATGATAAAAAGGATCACAGTGCAATGTCCCATCAACAAATGCCTTCAAAATGGAATTAAATCACTTTTAGCTAGGGAATATTGTTCAGATCTAGATTTGTGCTAGAAGATGTCTAGAAGATGCATGCAGGCAATTCTGAAAACAAACTATAATCTAATCGTTTCATTAAGGCATGACAGATATGTGCATAAAAAATGAATGGACACCAAAGGTCGCTCAAGGCACCAAGGCATAAACTGTCTCTGGGTAACACCTGAGGCTTTGTTTTAGGTGGTATTTAAGGAAAATAGGAAGAAGAGCACACCTATAATAATGAATCGAGTGAAAAAGGAAACTCTGACCTTCATGGCATTCCTCAGCTCATAGGCGTCATACACATGCTGCAGCATCAGCAGACCCAGGACCACGCTCTGGAAGTGTCCACTCAGCTCTGAGGATAGATCATCAGCCAAGTCCTGCAGACCCAAAGATTAAAAGAAAGACGTCCCCAGTTCTCCTATGAATTCATTAAGAGGAGCTTCATTGAAAGAGCTATACCTGATATTATTTTAAATTTTCTAAGAAAAAATGGTTTCTCCACGGTATATTATGTGGTAAAAGGCAGAAGTCGGACTTACTGTACCCCTTTTACCACATAATATACCGTATAGAAACAATTTTTCTTAGAGAGACTAAAATAATAGCAGGTATAGCTCCTTTAATGAAAACGTATTTTCTTGGAAATTAATCTCATTTAAACCAGACTGCACACATTCCTTGACTTCTCCACTAAAGGGTGTGGTTAAAGGCGGGTGTTTGGTGAACAGAGGAGCTTTTCCATGAATCCACCCTTGTGACCGCATGTGGGTGTCAACGTGTTAAGCATGAGTCACTCTTTCTGCCTGCGAGGGTTCCTCTCTTAACCTTTGCTTTCCCTGCAGTTCCCTCAATGCCCTCTCAGACTGTTTAACTTAGTTTTGGTTTTTTTAACAGACACTAAGCAGGAAGTTACTTATTATCTCCCTTTCCCTTTCCGTTAAAATATTGATCATCTTTAATCATTAACAGAGACATGGCGGGCTACATCCTTTTATGGAATCAGTGTATGTTTTTAGAGAAGAGCAAACTTCCTCCTACCAACAGATTATACGGCCCTATCTGTATTTGTTTGTCTGTGAAATGGTCATTTCTGCTTGCTAGTCAATGGTTAACTTGTATTCCAGCTGTAATGTTTACATGCCACACCTACAGAGAAAGAAATGATGAGCGTACACAGTGGAATAGGAAACTCAGAGATGACACATCCAAAACTGCTGCCAGCAGTTGCTTAAGGCTACTATTTGCATTCTTCTGGTCCGCTCTGCTTCATTTAAGTTTATTTAAAGATGAAAATCATTCACAAGCAGTCTCTGTTCACTGTCTTTGAGCTCTGCTGAGTCAAACATCTTACTGTACCTTCCCAACGGTTTGTTTATAGGCCTCTTTGATGCGCTGCCTCTGCGCAATGGTACGGTGCGACAGGACATCGATGATAGCTGCCTCATCCGTGCCTGAAAGAAATATCATAGTTCATTTATTCTTGAATTGCAAAAGGTTATGTTCCTATTGTTATACATAAGCTATAATGTGTAAAACAGAAACGTGCATCAGTGTTGCTTCTTTGGAGATCATCTTAACACACTGGTGTTTGTTTCTGTTGGCATAGAAACCATCTGTTTGCAAAGGGGAGCAAACCAGAGTCAGGGGAAAATGATTAAACAGGTCATCCTTAACAGCATCAACATTCCTCACCAGAAATTTCCAGAGAGAGAAAAATCTCACGTCTGAATGTATGAATGCTGGTCAGGCAGTACCTGCCAGTGTCCTTTCACAGCCGTGTGACCCATAATAAGATCAATTTGCTATTACTGCCTGCATGATCAGCAAAGTCAGAGTTCATCAAGGTCACCAGACTGAACGGACTATTTAAAGGGAACATTTGAAACTGCTTTGGACAACATGAGTGCAGACATTTGTCCAACTTTCCTGCAGAACATGGAAGAGACTGGTGTTTTTCTTTTCCGTGGAAGAATAAAAGTCGGTTAGTTTCCTCTTTAGGCAGGGAGGCTTTGTGGGTCACTCACCAGCTCCCTTCATGGCTTCTCTTAGCCGCTGGACATCTGCCTCAGCATTAAAACCAGGCGCCTCAGTCACGGTTCCACGGGTTCCAATCTGCTCATAAAGGACATAATTATAACTGCTTATCTACTGGGCAGACATAAAGTAAACATACACAGGTATAAAGTCCTCTTCCACTCTACATCTTCCCCTCTTAGGATAAATTATGGCTTGTTCAGAGGTTTTAGATACAATGGCCCTATTAATGCATATTATAACAAAAGTTATTGGGATATAAGGCATTTTAAAGCCAACTAGGGTTCAATAAAAAAAAGGTCTGTAGTGACACCAAACCTTAGAAAAAATTGAATTTCACTAAAAAGATGTACTTTCGCAAATGGTAAGCTTTTTTTTGAAAAAGAAAAAGTGAATGAATCATCTCTAAAAATCAAATCTGAAAGGAAAACTGGAAACCTAAATAAAACTGTTTATACACATTAGTTATGCTACAGAGTGTAGTTAAAAGGGGTGTGAATGTTCAAGCGACTCACGGAATCAATTTGATTCTGATTCGTGGGGTAACGATTCTGTTCTGTATCGATTCTCAATTCAAACCGGTCACATTCAATCCTCTTTTAGTAACAAAATGTGCTGATTAACTCGATCTCTCTATAAGCCAGAAAGAGTTTTGTGGGATTGAGTCGTTAGCTGAAAGGAAACAGATTATTATTATTATAATTTTTTTATCAAAAAATGGTTGAAATTTTGCTAACCTTGCAAAGTTTAACATGTCTCTGCCACTTAGAAGTAGCTTTGAAAGTAGTCAAGCAAATCATTTTTAAGCCCTTTAACAAAACTCGATTCTTGGAAATCTTGAAACGATTCAGAATCTTGCTGAACAAGAATCTCGATTCTGATGAAAAACAATTTCTTTTGGCACACCGACTAGTTACTCCGCTTTAAAGGAACAAAGGCAAAAATTTTCCTTATCAGTTTAAGTCGTGTGTAATCTCTTTTTAAGACATCCCGTCCAATCCATAACCAGAAGAATCTTCTACACAAACAGAAGTACAGATCAGCGTTTTTTGCAGACTTTAACAGCTGACACTGAACTGTCATGAATAACAAAGTTCACGCAAAAATAGCACAGATTCAAACTTTATCCTACATTACATTCGGAGATGTTAACCTTTAAAATAGATCTAAGAGTCATCTATTTTTCCCCACTGGTTACTAAAGCAATAGAATACCATATTATTTCTTTATTACTGTAATTACAGGTGATGTCTGCCCAGTGTCAGCTGAGTTAGTTTGGATCATGCAAATTCATGTAAATCTTGATTCTATGACCGATTCTCCAGCTGACACGGCAGAGACTTACCGCTGCCATTGTAGGATGAGGGAGGAGTAGAAATCTGGAGATCCAGACAGCTGCAAAAGAAAAAATATTTAATGCTTAATTAGATTTCACTCAACAGTTATGGGATTATAAAGTAGTGTCAGGCACAAAAACAACTTCCTAGCTGCTGTACCTGGAGCTTATCTTGTGTTTTGTTTGTTTGGCCACACCTGCAATTACTTGATAGAGAGGTAGTGGGATTTCACCCCCACCTGTTTCCCTACTGCACGGATCAACTTACCCACTGACAAAGCATCACAGATTCAGTTCAGTTGAATACATTATTCTACACCCCAGTCATAACGCTGCAACTTTTGCCATTTTTTAAAACTTCCATTCATTCTGAACAAGATATTTAAAAGTTTCAATGACTTAAAAAAAAACTTGCTTTGAACATGACACTGACAATATTTACTAATCAAATACAGTGGCCTGCTTTTCGGGAGCCTGCCACGCCAGTGTGGTTTGTAATAAATGTGACTCTTAGACACATTCATCCATATTTGACCGCAATACATTTTTGACTGTCTGTGCTGCAGAAACACAAAAGAAATCCTTCACATAAACACCTCGTTATCTCCTAGATGGAGCAACCACTGCTGCAATGAATTTGCTTAATCAAACACATGCAAATGTGCACATGGCAGTTTTCATGTGAAGGAAACATTGGGAACTCTGAGGGGAAATTTTGCGCGTGGATCTCGGTACTATTGTTATTAAAGACTCGTGCAAGAACCAATTATTCATTTCTCCAAAGCAGATGATTGCATTACAGACCTGCAACGTCAGCTGGAAATTGTGCAATGGTTATTTGAGGAAATGTATGATACAATCGAAACTGAAAAAAGCCAGTCAAAATATAGTTCTATCATTATGTGCAAATATATATATTTTTTTATCAAAGCTGCACAAATCTAAAGTATTACATCCAACTCACTGTGGATGAGATTATAAAAATCATAATAATGCCATATCAAAAGTGGGCGCTAAACGGTTAACTTGGCATAAAGTTAGCGGACACACCCTGCAGACACAGCACCCCTCTCCACTGCGTGCCAGAGGTCCACTCTGACAAAGTCAAACAACAAAACATGACAAATGGGACAATGATCGACAATTTACCTGTTCAGAGGAATGTTGACTCTGTCTGAAGTCTGACAACAAGGTGGTATCACGGTACCGACACACTACAGCTTTTACCCACAGCTGTACATTTACGTCCCACCCTCCTGGATGCAAGATCCTCCTTTTTCCGCGTGCACTCATAGTGCACAGTAAAGTTTATGATGCATTCATGAACGTAATCCCGCCCTGGAAAGGGAGAATTCCTCTCCCAGATCATCTTGAGTTGAAGATAGTTTAGTTTAGTTTAGTTTATTTATTTTGCACATATAAAATAAAATACATCAAAATTTAAGGAAAAAAGAACAGAAACTGTGCCGAGAGAGGCAAAAAAGCCCTGACGGGCTTATATCAAACCTCTACCATGATGTTTGAAGAAAATGGAAGAAATCGCAAACAGCCAAAAAATGTATAATTGAAAGACTTTTCCAGAACAAAAACACAAACAAGCTGTGGCTGAACCATTCAAATGAAAACAATATCATAATGAACTGATTTAGCTCCGTCAGATTCAATCCCCTGGGATGAGTCGAGCGATACTACTGACAGTATTGAATGAATTCCTGTGCACAGGTTTGCCATTTTGTTTTGATCTGATACTAAAAAGTAATAAAATGTTCACAGTTTTGTTCATTCATAAGTTTACATTTAAGGGTTGAATAGGTTTTGTGGCTCTAAACTTTGTTAATTTAATGGGACAGATGGTAAAACCGGCTATTCTATCTATAAACTTTGCAGATCTGCCTTAGGGAGACGGAAAAACTATGAGCTGATCATATATCTGAGCAGTGATTGACACAAAAATGCGGGCTGAAGATGAACAACCCAATAATTATTATAATTATAATTATTATTATTTTTATTATTATTATTATTATGTCATAGGATTACCGAGCTATGCCGGGTGACGCGAACGCAGCGTATGACCTCACACGCGAGGGGGAGGAGGGTGGGCTGCAGCTGAATCTCGAACTACAACGCCCATAATTCCGTCCGCGCGTCAACAGCAACAGCTAGGATGTTGCGATATCGCTGGCAGCCAAAGATTGCTGTGGTTGCAGAGATTACACTGCTGTGTTGAAAACCTCAACGTAATGTTTTGGTGGATGTCATCTGTGGTCACATATTTGCAGCAACACACGAAGGCTTACGTCTGCTGTCGGCTCGACGCCTCGTTGGGCTGCATCGCGCTAAAGCGTTAGCTAAGTAAAATCATAGTTTTATTGTAAATGGAAGCAATTAAATAGCCACACGGGATGCTAGCTGCGAGGCAGCAAACAGTCTCTTCACTTCACTGAGGATGGAAACATTTTTCGGATATCCCTGTCACACAAGTTACACGTTGGATATATCGCCCAAGAAGACATCATCTTCAGAGGATAACCTGGATAACCTCACACGAAATGTCATAGCGCGTAAGTAGCTAGCATTTAGCTAGCTTGGTAATGGCTGGACGAGATGGAGATGGACCTAGTTTTTTTTTTCGCCAGCAGCCGCAACCGTCCATGAACAGCTGGATGGCTAGTTAAAGAAAGACTTTCTCCGGAGATGCTTTAACCTCCCGGGCGGTGTAATTCACTTACATAACTGCTAGTCGCCACTGCTCTAGCTATCGCCAACTGGCTTGTGTTGGCAAGCAAATGAAGACATTTTCCATGAAAATCTGGACTCTTTCAGCATCCCCATAAGTGACAAAGACATCTGGATGCAACACATAGACTCAGACTTAACAAGTTTACAATTTTAGCTGCGTTGTATATCATTACAATAACCCATCAGACAGGAAACTGCAGCCCATCACTGTGTGAGAGACTGAAGCCTCAAATATTCCTCCTGCCATTTCGACAAGATGAGGAAGTTCTTTGATTCCCGTCGGGAGCTGGTCAGCTCCGGGCCTGGTTCTGGAGGAGGTGGCAGCTCCGGGTCCAGCCATGCAGGCGGCAATTTCATTGGACGAGCCTTTACTGTCGGGCGGCACCAAGTCACAGTTGAGGAGATAATTGCTGAAGGTGAGAAAGGGTTGCACAAGCCATAATCATATGTTATTTTATTTTATTCATTTATTTATTTATGTAGTTTTTTCTTTCCGTGCGTGTTGCTGGAACAATAGCGTCATGAACACTGAAACCAAACACAATAACAGCACAGAAATGTAACCTCATGCCATCCCCGCCGGCGTGACGGATGCTAAAAAGGGGCCTACCACTTTCTCTCAGCTGTACTCTGAGCAGCACAACCATTTTTTAGGAGGCTATTATGGCTCAGAAGTGTGATTCAAGTAGATGGAGACTTTCTGGCGCCAGGCAGCTGCTTGATCCTGCTGAAATGATTGTTTACTGTTTATATCTTAATTTTCTGCGACACGCAGTGGAAAGCAAACTATGAGGTTGAAATTTGAGGGTTAGATTATTTGGTGAGGCCTGATTGAAAGTAGCAATTAAGGCTGTACTTAACTGAAAAGTTGATGTCTTTTTGTTAATTCATTTGGAATCTATAAAGAAGTGCTAAAACAATTTAGAAGATTGTAAGTGAATGGGAAAATACAGAATTAAGTGGAATATGTTGAGGTTAGACAGTCTTCAGCTCTTTCAAAAAAACAATTGGACATTTGAGCTCCATCCCTTTTGAGTTATTCTGAACCTAAAATGGGGTAAATCCAACATTTCTGCTTTTAATCAACTGCGTCAGACTGCAAGCAAGACAAAAACTGAAAGGATGTCTGGGATCTATTTGCTTGGAGGATGGTGCAGTTTGGCTTCACTTTCTGTACACTTTTGTACCACACAAGTTTATTTTCCTCCTCGACCTGTTCTTATGTTCATAGGTACCCCTGCAGCGCCACACCACAACACAACCACATATCAAGCCCAGCGCTCTGTATAAGCTGTCTGAAAATGAAGACTGCCACAGCTAAACTCTGCACAGTGAATTTGTAGTCTGAGCTATACCAGATGGTTAGACCTCAATGTAGGCCTCTACGTAAACCCTGCAGCCATGCCATGACTAATAGATAACGCTATAAGGCAGCACCATGTGGTCCTGGTCGTTCTTATTGATGCAAGGCTAGCCTACAAGGACAGACACTGCAACAGTTGTTGAAGTAATGGGGTGGAAAAAAATCACTTGCCAAAAATTCTGTTGACATATAAAATCTTGCAAGAAGCAGAGTTAATCTACCAGTGACTCATGTTTGTCGAATTGCTTCTTTTTTTTCAGTTCAGATTTTGAGATTCTGCTTCTTAATGATCAAGACTTCACCGGCTAAATGCATGCATCTTCTCTGACCGACTGTCTTATTTGATTGCTCCGCTCCTCTTTCTCAATCCCGCAGGTGGTTTTGCAATCGTGTTCCTCGTGAAAACAAATCAAGGTGTGCGTTGTGCGCTGAAGAGGATGTATGTCAACAACGAGCATGATCTGCAGGTGTGCAAACGGGAGATTCAGATTATGGTGAGTTTCTTAGATGAACGACTGTCGTTGTGGTTTTCATACACTGAGTGAAGACTGCACATACAGTAGAGGCAGCTGCTAAAAAAAGTGTTTTGGAAGACAAAAAGCATTTGTACACTTTTTTTTTCTTTCAAGACAATGAAATCAATAAAAATGCCTTCCTTAGTTGGGTTGTTTTGATTGTTGTATTGTGCTTGTTGCTTCTGTGAGCAAATATGTCAGGAGGGTTACTGACATACTTGTGGTAATTTCACATTTAAAATGAGACATCAGATTACAAACAAGACAGATTGTATCATTTGAAAAACATCCAACAGAACTGCACACAATGTTGGCCTACTATTGCTTTCTTAAACTCATACTCTTCTTATATCGTCTCTTTTCTCTCACTTTTCACCTCAGCTCCAGCCCTTTCCATTTATGTCATTACTGAATAGATTGCTGTTTTTGAGCTCTGTTTTTCCAGCCCCTTCTGCAGGAGATGGCCTCATAATGCACCTCAGTGCACGCCCTCGGCCAAATTAATGGTTTATAGTCTTAAAGTCCTGCTGCCTCTTTTGTTTGTTTGTTTTTTTGTCAGCAAAATATCATAAATATATCTTCCCTGTCCTAAAGTCTATGTTTGCTATAAATCATTTTGTTGCTTTCTACACTCTAAATGGTTTTCTGTAAGTAATACACTAGTAGCAAAGAAGGAATTGCTAGTCCCAAGCAGCTGTTTCACCACTCACACAGGATGTCGATTGAATGCAGCAGCTTATTGTAGCCGTCCTGTTTGGCACAAACTATTAATGATCGTATGTTTGTGTTCTTGCAGAAAGACCTCGTCGGTCACAAGAATATTGTTGGTTATCTGGACTCCAGTATAACAGCGATGGGATCAAGGGATGTCTGGGAGGTTCTCATACTAATGGACTACTGCAAAGGTTAGTTTGAGAGAGAAATTTGCTTCGATAAATGAAAGATTTTGGTTTCCAATAGTACTTTCACTTTAAAATTACATTTCTATGCGATTGCGCTGTTGTATTAATAAAACAAGCCATTTCTTTCTACACATCAAGTAAATCGATGATATGATGTTCATGGATCAAACAAACACCTGAAGTTTCTCGCCTTTCTTGTTTATTCTGCTGCATAATTGGCTGATATGTTGCAGGAGGGCAGGTGGTCAATTTGATGAATCAAAGGCTGCAGACTGGCTTCACAGAGGTGGAGGTGCTACAGATCTTCTGTGACACCTGTGACGCTGTATCTCGCTTGCACCAGCGCAAGACACCCATCATTCACAGGGACCTTAAGGTGACGCACTTTGCTACTCGGGCTTCATCTTAAACCAGCAACTCAGTTCTAGTTGAACAGGAAACAAGATGAAAATGTGACACAGTTGCATAAATTTTAGTCATTCATCTTACTCACAGGGTTAATCAGCTACCATGGCCCCAGCTTGGTCTGTAATGAGCTGCTATATATCCCTCCCATGCTGGGATGTCTTTGAAGAATCATGACTTGTGTTATGATTATGTTGAGTGTCAGGGGAAGTCGTGTTTAACTATGCATTGGTCTCACAGGAAAGGTGAGAATTTATATATTTAAATACTTGAAATACCTTCTGTAAAAGAAAAGTGTAATAGCATCAGTTTCAAGTGGCAGCCCTTCAGTGGTTGATCCATTGGAAAACATAACTTCATTGCTTTGTAGAGCTCTGGATTTAACTGAAAACCTGAAGAGGGGAGGTTTGGGTAAAAGCACAAATGAAGAAAGTGACATCCTGAGTTTGACTAAGAGAAAAGTTGCTCATTGTATTTGATTTTATTATTTCAAGAGTATGTTTATCAGAAAAAAAAGAAAAGAAAAGAAAATCCTTGTGTTGTTTTTAACAGAATTAATCAGTCAATGCTTCACCTTCAAAGGGTCTTGATCCAAATTGGTCCTTTCATCTTCAGCCTCTCACAGTCCTCTGCCAAACCAACTCTACTGGTTACAAAAGTCTTATTTTTCCTCAGGTGGAGAACATCCTCTTGCACGACAAGGGTCATTATGTGCTGTGTGACTTTGGCAGCGCCACAAACAAATTCCAGAGTCCGCAGACGGAAGGAGTGGCTGTCGTGGAGGAAGAAATCAAAAAGTTGGTACCACTAGTATGATATAAAACAGCTACATTTAAATGGATGCACATGTGTAAACATGTAATAAGAGTGTCAGGTGTTTTACTTCCGCACCACAGTGAAAAAACCACAGATTTCTACCTAATTCTTTATGCTGTCCTCTTTCAGGTACACCACACTATCATATCGGGCTCCAGAAATGGTGAACCTGTACAACAACAAGATTATCACCACAAAGGCGGATATCTGGGTGAGTGACCCGGACGGAGCTCTCTGATGATTGTAACGGTGCTTTTGAAGTTTACATGACAGTAAAACATATTCGCACTTGAAACATCATGGCTGGTAATGAATGAAATGGATCTTTTAGAGATAATAAGTGAAAGCCTAAAGGTTTGATTCATCGCCTGAAAGGATGATACAGTTTTTTATTTATTTTTTATGGACATTATATGGGGGAAGGTGTTTCTGTGACTATTAATCTTCTTCTCTGGGTCTGCATGTGGTTGTCTTCTCCAGGCTCTGGGCTGTTTGCTGTACAAGCTGTGCTTCTTCACTCTTCCCTTTGGTGAAAGCCAGGTGGCCATCTGTGATGGCAGTTTCACCATTCCAGATAATTCCCGTTACTCTTATGATCTTCACTGCCTCATTCGTTAGTACCTGTTAAATATTAATTCATGTTATCAGCGGTGTGCTATCCATCTCTACTTGCTGAGTTTCTCCTCAGTTTTTCTTTTTTGTTAAACTTTCATTCATTTTCGCTGTTTATTTTTTCCCAGGGTACATGCTGGAGCCAGACCCAGACAAAAGACCTGATATCTACCAGGTGTCCCACTTTGCTTTTAAGCTTGCCCAGCGGACCTGCTCTGTTCAGAATGTGAAGGTGAGGCTCCCTTTGCTCCAGCAACATCTCAAATATTTAGATTTGCTTGACTTTCTCTTATCAGGGATTAATTTTCTTTGTGGAATCTGCTGCAGACCCTCTACTTGACTCACACAGGCAAACCTGTTAGTTGGAACAGTGTTGGAGAAAAATGGGCTCTGGTTCATTATGTATAGATTGACAGAGATAAGATTTATTCCTGTCGTTGATTGTTCCATCCTGTACAAATTCTGTGTCAACGTTTTGAACATTTTCTTTTTCCCTCATGCCATAGAATTCTCCAATTCCTTCCCAACTTCCTGAGCCAGTCAAAGCAAGCGAAGCTGCGGCAGCAAAGAAGAGCCAGACTAAGCCCAGGCAAGCATGACATACTTATGTGTAATACCATTACAGCTCTGGAAATCCAACATATTTTCGGAGTCATTTGTTACATCTAGTATTCTGATACTCATTAAATTATGTTAACACTACTTGGCATAATTAACAAGAAGGCCTGCATCCTTCCCCTTTGTTGCAAGGCTGACAGATCCAATTCCCACCACTGAAACCTCCATCACCCCTCGTCAGAGGCCCAAAGCGGTGCATACCCAGCCTGCTGCTGGCATCCTACCCATCCAGCCTGCTGCTCTTACCCCTCGCAAGCGGGCTAACGTCCCTGGTGGTGCAGCCCAGCCTGTTGGTATGTGCAGCACTCAGTCATTGTTCTTCTGCACCAACTTTTAAAGATAAACATGTTTAAATGCACGGGAACCTCTCGGATTAATGTAAGTATACTGGTCAACACGTGTGCAGCTTCTACCAGTCTAGCCATCGACTTAAAATGATAAGGAATTATCTTTTTTCTACACCTTCACTGGTAGTGACTCTGTACAAATGAAGCTGAATCCCTGCTTTGGGTAATGTTAGTTTTTATGTCTGTAATGGATCACTTTGAGGTTAAGAGTGATATTTCTGTTGTAAATGGAAACAAATTCATTTATGCAGCCTCAAATAAAAGCTGGTTTTTATCTGTTCATGTTTTGAAATTGGATTCTCTTCATCCTGCTGAGTAATGGAAAGCCTGGGCTCTGTTCAATGTCCTGCAGGAGTCAGCTTAGACCTCTCCCAGACAGCTGCAGCGATCCAGTCACAGAAGGTGCAGCCTTCAGCTCAGCCACTCATCCAGGCACCGAACAGTGCAAGTCAGGCTGCAGCTGCACAGAAGCAGGTACAGGCTTTGTGCTGCCAATTAATTCTTGCAGATGCATGCTAATCCTGTATCACAATAGTTATTTTACAGGTTGAAAAATAAATGCAGTGCCAGGGGCTTCAGTTCTGGGAATCTGTTAGTTTTTCTCTGTCATCTCACACAAATCTTATCCAGTTTCTCTATTGACTCAGACATAAATAATGGGAAAAAGAATATACACAAACGACAGACTCTGTCACATATATGTGTGTAATAGGCTGCGGAGGCAGCTGCAGCTGCTGGAGCAGAGACGGCAGCATTGTCAGCGTCCAAAGGTGAAGCCGCAGCACGAGAACAGGCAGCGGCCCAGCAGCAGACCACAGCTCCCTCCATGGCCAACTCCCAGCAGGTGACACAGACTCCATCCAGCCCTGCCGCGCCTCAGCGCCCTACGCGTCGCAAGCAAACTGGTCAGGCTCAGCAGCCAGAGGCTCAGTCTTCTCCCAGCAAATCAGCACCTAGTCAGCCAGTAGTAGCTCAGCAGCAGCAGATAATTCAACCGTCAGCGGCCCAGGCTCAGCCTGCCTCCACTGAAATCAGCCAAAAGTCAGCTGAGACAGTAAGAGGCCTTTTGCTTCAAACCGTGCATGAATTTACTGAACAACGCAAAGCTAACAACATTATTTATGGACTTTTTCTTTCCATTTAGCATTTAACCTGAGCAGCTTGGCCTGATCTTATCACTTTCTCCATCTGTCCGTTAATAATTCTTTCTTTTGACCAAAACAAGTGAAAGTGTTGGTAGTTGTTTTGGGGCTTTTTTAAGTGTCTTCTGAACAGATTTATCTGAGATTTTCTGTGACAGAATCTGTGAAACCTTTGCTGATTTTCCTGTCTGGCTTGCTGCTAACACCACACCTGCTTTGCTCAGACTCCACCTGCAACTCCAAAGACAGCGGAGGAGCGAGGCCATCAGCGTGTACCGAGTGACGCCGCAGCGAGCGCTGATTCCTCACAGCAGCTGCCAGGAGCTAACGGAGATGCTGCAGTTACTCAGTATGTGGCATTTTACTTTGATAAAGTGAAGAGTAATGATAACGCTTCTCCGCTTAGCTTAATTTTTTTTTTTTCATTTGTAGATCGCCAGCTCAGCCCAGCGATGCAGCACAAGAGCAAAGCAAAGCTGCAGCCAGCGCTCCTGGCTCCACGCAGCCAGCATGGAACCCGTTTGATGACGACAACTTCTCCAACCTCAATGCTGGTGAATTCCAACCCAATGACAAAAAGGCTGCAGGTAACATTGAACTGTGGTATCAATGTGTTAAATTAGACGATGAACAGTGGTGTCCGTGTCTATTTATAAAATAAAAAATTATTGTTTTTTTGTATCTATATATATATATAACAGATATACTATTAGACACAGAGGCAGCATCTTCGGAAGAGCTGATACCAGGTCTTCAGGCCTTATCTGTGGAAAATCCTCCACAGGAAACTGGTATGTTGCTCTCTAACTTCATGCAGTCACAGATTGAGTGTTTTCCTTCCTCTCTGTCTTTGTGGGACTGCATTCATCACGACACCTTTCAGCACAGCCATTGGCCTGACTGCATAACATCTTTCCAACACAATGCGATGATTGTGCTGTAAGAATTTAGCTTAGAAGTGTCAGATGGCGAGTGTGACAGAAAATGACTCCTTGTTCTTATCATCTTACATTAGCGTGCACATCAAAAGTCTGCTGTCAGATTTACGGAGGCCACCAGGAGAGCTAAAAAGAGCTGGTTTGAGCGAGACTTCTGTTGTGGATAATTACGCCGCTTCACTTCTCTCAGTTACACAGACTTGGTTCGCATATCCTTCCATAATGCTGCACAGTTTTGCAAACTGGGCAATTTTTAATGCACTGCAGACAGTGTTGCAATAGGAAAGTCTGCAGACGAGTCAGTGTTGTCTGTTCTGAATTATTAGTCCCCTTAATTAAATTAGAATGAGATTAAAGCATCTTGATTACAACTTCATCCATTTATACTCTAAAAACAAGACAATACGTGTAAACATCAGACAATTATATCTGCAGTTTTTGTTGTGTGGTAGTTTGTGGATGAAAAAAACAAATGTATGATTGAAATGTGAATAAATTTCTCTGAGATTTCCGGTAATTCGGAATTCTTCCCTGCTGTTCTCATGCCACATTGTACTGTGTGAAGCTGTCGGAGTTTGAATGGTACTGCAAACTGGTGAAGTAAACCTCTTAAAGTGCCTGATCCATTAATCTGATGGCTTTAATTAGCTTTGGAAAGCCAGGGCTGCCAATGTGCATCATAAAATGAAGTATGGGGTTTGGTCACAAGGAACAGTGTGTTTGAAAATTGCCCACTGGTTTTATTGTGTCTCCCCTCACAAGGCAGAAAAATGAAGTGTATTAGGAAGTCTCAAAAGGCTCCCATGTCAACCAAAGCACATGAACTTAAATTAAAATGAATGGAAAACTGATTTTAAAAGGGCAATTAATAGTAAAATCAACAATGCAAAACATATTACATGACGATTGACAAAATAATCTAATAACATCAACAACTCCCATTGACATGTTACCTGTCCAGTGACATTTCATGTGGTGGCTTGGACTATTTGTTCAGGAGCACCGTGACAAACTGTTTTTTTTTCTGCTTTGTTTTCTAGCTGAAAGACCGTCGGCTATTCTGGAATCTGGAGCTTCGCTGTTGGCTGTCCCAGATCCTTTCAACACCCTCGAACTGTCAGATGCTCCAGGTAAATATGCTTGTGAATAAGTGAATGAATACGTAACGAATATTGGTTTGAAAACACACAATCTAAGTGTATAATTAGCATCCAGTCTTAACTTCCACTTGTATTCAGATTTTTTTCTGTCTGAAGCACTGATTTGAACCTTTTCTAGTTTTGTGTGACTGAATTTGGGTGTATACACCTTTGCTTTTCAGTTGCTGGTGCCTCATTTCTGTACTTCTCTCATGCTTTCCACTTTTCCTTTTCTTCTTTCTTCACCGGCTTGTAGAAAAGCTGATTGAAGGACTCAAGTCCCCTGACACATCTTCGCTTATGCTTCCTGACCTGCTGTCGCTGTCGGATCCTTTTGGTGGGTCTGTGACCGAGTCTCCAAAAGGTATCGACACGTGTTTGGATATCTGTGTTTCAGTACAGTAACCGGCCAGAGAGAGAACCAAAAACACAAGCATCCCGGTTTAGTTGCACGGTCTGTTCTTTGTATGTACAAACAGAAACTTCAGTGGTATGCAGGGGAGAATCTCATCTGTTTGCAAAGCTGATAAATCAATAGTTTTGTATAAACAGTTGGTCGGACAGCTTGCAGAGATTCCCACAGATGTTGTCTGCAGCCTCTGTTGTACATACAAAAGTAATTGTACCGTTTTTGTGTATTGTTTGCAGTTTGCTTCTGCTGCCCCCATGTGGACAAATATGGTGTAACAATTAACGAGACTGGGATTTTTATCCAAAAAGGGCATATTTGTAAAAATAACTTTATATTTTAGTTGTTGTTTAAAGGAAATTCACTTATAAATCACTTAACATTTATATTATCATGTGTAAAACTTGACTTTAAGGCTTTTCCAACTCTTGTCTTAGACCCTCTGGCAGCAGACGACTCTCTCCTTGGCTCGCTCATCTCTGGTCCGCCTGCTCCTACTGCAGTAAGCAGCAGCAACCCCTCCGTCTCCTCTGCTCCCAACTCTGCTGCCTGTGCTTTGGATGATTTCAGCATATTGTCTGGAGACTCCATGCAACCTACAGGAGGTAAGTTGAAGCAACCTTTATTTTTGTTTTTTTTTAAACCAAATCCATGTTTATTAACATTTGTGCAGCACTTTGGCTGACACTTGTTGTTATTTGAAAGTTCTTTATAAATAAAGTTGACTTGAATTAAAAAGAAGCCTGTGATGTTAAATATGCCATCAGGGCTGAATTAATTGCAACAAGATTGCGGACAGATGTCTTTCACCGGCCGGATCATTTGCACACAAAGCAAAGGAAATGGTCTGAAGAGAAACGTTTCCTTTTTGCATCAGCCGTAGCAGCAGTTGGCTTTCGTTTCCAGCAGCAGCAACAGGGCATTAAAATGGTTTTAGGGTGGGTGTTGTTGCTTCAGCCAACTATACAAGAGTTTACGTTTCCTTAGAAAATTAATGTTTGGTCACTTGTTCTACAAACTGAGGTGTAGCAGAAGGTGTTTGTTAATTTCTTATGGCAGGAAAGCTGATTCAGATCGTAAATGATGCCTCATCCAGCCTTTTGCTCTGTGTCACTACTTCCTGAAAGCTTTGAATGGATGTTTAATTATTTGCATAGGCTATTAATAATCTCACAAGAGGATGCAAACAAAGGGTCAGTGTTTATATCAAGTAACTGTATATGCACAAGGGCACTGTTGGAAACACTGCAACATTGTTCTTACCTGCTCCGAGGATGTTAACTTTGCCACAGGATATTTCATGCGACCTTGAAATTATTCTGGTCCCTCCATCATGACACTAATTGACATCTCAATTAATTCACTGGAATTCCTTTGAAACAAGAAGCAAGCCTGTTTCTTTGGGGAGCCATTACTGAGGATGCGCAAGGTCATCATTTGCAGAATATGGTCATCAGATCGACACACTGCCATTTGAAATCTGTCAATAGGGCCGATTTGATTTTACTCCACAGAGTCCTGGGTCAAACAGCTGATTCAACTAAGTAGCAAAATTCCTTAGTTTAGATTGTATTTGCAGAAACAAAAATTGTGTGTAGGCAGTTAAAATGGCAATTTTCATGACCTGGATTAACTTTATAAAAATTAGCCTTGTAAAGGCTCAGTGTCAAGGTTTCGAAAAACAAGCATGTTTCTACTTCTAAATGTATTTTGAGTCTCAAAGTGAAAGACGCAGCTGTAGTTTAGTTGTCAGGCCTTGCCATGGTGATAAAAAACCTTTGTCTGCTGTTAATACTGCCAACACCAAATTACAGCCTGACTGTGTTTCCCAGCTGCATCCAGATAATTACCGCTGCTCTCCTCTCATAATCTTATCAAACAGGCTTTTTTTTCCACCGAAGAGCAGCAGATGTTTGTGCTGGTTTACGAGTGTTAAAATCACCTTGAGGAGGGACAAACACAACTTTTTATTGTTCTTCTTGTCCAAAGTTTTATCTGAAGAAGTATTAACCAGAAAATGCTTCAATAAAAACGATCATGCTTGTAATTTCCCCGTAGTATCCCGGGATTTCTTTTTGTTTCACTCAATGTCTAATATTTGCATCAACAAGCAGTCTTTCCTCTGTTTCCTCCAGACTCGTCTCTCCTGATCTCTGACTTGGAGTCCCAACAGGCTGCTGCAGAGGCGGCCACCGAGGATGAGTTTGATCCTATTCCCGTCACCGGCCGAAAGAATTCCCAAGGTATGTCTTTAAAGTTCCCTGCAGGAAGCTTAAACGGCCCAAGGATCATGACAAAGAACTGGGTGGATTTTTGGGAGAGTTCTTAATAGTCGTAATTTGCAGAATAAGCTGATCAGGTATCTGTACTTTTCACATCATCAGTGTTGAGTCAAAGATGTTTGAACACCTGTAGCAGCAAATGGGTAAATTCTTTCTTTCTCGACCTCTCTCCCCTTCTTTGACTGCTGTGTGTGTGCTTGTTGTGCCTCCCACTCCTCTGCTTCTTTTCCCTCCTGTTTGCCCGTAATTGTCTCGTCCTCTACTTTCCCCCTCTCTCTCCGGCCAGTTTCAGGAGGCCACTCTCGCAGTAACAGCGGTGGCTCTGAATCCAGCCTGCCCAGCTTGGCCCGCTCCCTGCTGCTGGTGGACCAGCTCATCGACCTGTAGGCGGCCCGCCCCCTCATAGAAGCTGTAACACTGGATAATAGTCTGGCATAGCCATCTCCCTGCAGCCCCTGGCTGTCATCGTCATTATAGTTCCAGCTGTAGAAGCATCCTTCATCTGTCAGCGCTTCTTCATTCCCGCTTTCCACCACATCAGTCCCATTATCTGCCTTTTCTTCACCTTTCTTCTCTTATCCTCGCATCACCTTTTGTCCTTTAGGAGCGAGTGGCCAATTTACCGTCATCATTCTTTCTAAAAACGAATCATGACATCTCTTTCTATCGATCCAGTTTGTTTGAAATATACTGCAGTACGTCAAATAGCAAACAATAGAAGATCATTGTTGTAATGTGTAATAGGCATAGTTCCAAGTGGTTGTAGTTATCGTGCACAAGTGAATTAGTTGTCGTTTGCATTTTTAAATCCCCCTCCCCCACTTTATTTGCACATTTTAAAGAAAAAAACATGGAAAGTTAAATGGCCATTCTTTCAGATGAGATTTATTTCTTGCAAAGCTTCTCTGAAACTTCAGTCATGTAGCCTGATTTGCACAGATGGATAGATGTTACCTCTGTTGAATTTGTTCAAAGCTGCTATAGAATTGTTTGTTTTGTTTTTGTAAAAAGAAAAAAAAACATCAAGTGAAGTCGCAATGTGGAAACAGAACAGCCATGACCGCAACATACTGAAGTGCCATAAAGTAATCTGTGAAGCCGACTGGTATATCTGCTGAACAGCAACACATTACGAAAACAAAGCTCTTTACAGCCAATCAATGTGAGCATGTGCTTTTAAAGCAAAGAATCTCATGTGCTGTGACGCTGTTCTTTTTTTTTCTTTAGCTTGATTTCTTGACTCGTTCGGCAAAAGGCAAACAAAAGGTTGCATTGGGATAGTCAGGGTCATTTAAATGTGTTGATAGCAGCATGCCGTATTTACAGAAACACATAGAATCATGAAAATAATTGGGTGAATCAACTCTAATAGAAATTTATTTACATATATAACCCATGTGGATGTATACACAGAACATTCATTTTGCAAATGATTTTCACGCACTCACTCCTTTTCTTTCTCACATTAACTCATTCATTCCACATTGTGCTGTCCCTCATACATTCCTGTCATTTGTTGACTCCTCATTTATGTAAATAGATATCTGCAACAAGGCCTCGGCCTCTTATCCAGTCCGTATATATAAAGTCATTGTCATAAAGCTTTACTTGTGGATGACATATTGCTTTACTTGTGAATCTGATATGTCGTATATATACATATATATGACATTGTTTCCCTGTTAATACATGTTAATATCAATAGAGTGTTAGAGAATGAATGTAAGAAATAAATAGTAGTCTATAATAAAAAATATATCTATGAATCTTAACATCATAATCATTCAATAATATTGAAAAATAGATGAATATTTCATTCCTCTGTGTGGAATTATATGCTAAGGGTTTTTTTTTTTCTTCTTCCTCTTAGTTAAATCTACTCAGTAACTGTCAGTACACGGAAATGTATAGATGAAAACCCTAGTCTTTCTTCAACCAGGAAGGTTAGGCTGAATCCCATGTCTTATTCCACTTATGTGGCCAGAAAAAACAAGAAGAAAAGAAAAAAGTGAGACCATGTTATGCTTGTTTACATGGACTGATGAAGGATTCTATTTTTATTCAAGTCCTCTGGAAATTTGGAGTTTAATTGTTTGCATTTTAGTCCTGTTTAATTTGAACTTGTGCTTTTTAAGGCTTTCGTTTGTCGGTTTTAGTGACACAGGATTCATATCCAGAAGCATGGCAGTGTTGTTGAATGTTCCGTTCACGTGCGTTGGTATACAGTGTTAAGATAAGTATGTGTGTGCGTGTGTGGAGTCCGAAGTGTTGGATGTGTTTTCCAGTAACCTACTTGTGTTGTCGTTTGCTGCAAATATGGCAACAAACAGGTTGTCATGAAAATCTCCTCTGAAAGCACAGCCCACCCCCCTCCCTAAATTCTCTCAGGTAGTCAGAGCTGCATCACTCTCTTGGAGAGCCGGACATGCACGGCACTGACTTACTGCTCCCCACTCTCACTGTCTTCTAGCCGTCTGCGTTGAATATTAGAGTAAACCGAACTGTCTGATTTTTAATGTGCGAGGGGCTCTGCGAAGTGTGCCAGTCTGAAAATGCAGCACTGCAGCCGCAGCAGCGCTCTGATGATCGCACAGCATTACGTCAGCTGTCGAGGGTTAGAAATGATCAGCTCCAGTCAGCAATACACTGTAAATGTTTCTGTAGAATCAAACAAAGGTATTTAGCTTCTCGTGCATGGTTACAGTTACTCTTACCTGCTTTTTTCCTCATGCTGAGAAAAGGACTCTGAAAAGCACATCATAAGAGTCATTGTAAAATCTACTGAAAATACTCTTTAGGAGAAAAAGAAAAGTAGAGATAACGCTGATAAGAAGTGGCTAAATCTCACTGGATGTTATTCATTTTACCAACAGATTTGCTACATCAAAGCATAGTTACAGACAAACTGAATCTTATTTCTTTAAGTTCAGAATCTGGAAACATTTCATTCAGATGCTTGATGGATTACAAAATGACTCTGGAGTTATTCCAGCATCACTTACCTCCCCCAAAAACGGAATATTTTGAGAAGAAAATACAGAACCTCAATTCAGACGTTGGATATGTTCTCATCTTAATAAAAACTGACAGGGCAAGCCGTTTTTCAAAGCCTCTTTAGTGTTTTCACTGCAGGTGCTGCATGTGCAATCGAAGGCTTATCCTGTTTATGATCCTTCCACCCAACAGCTCAGTCATTTGCAGTTACTGTTTGAACCTATGCAACTCCCGAGCTTTTCACCCCGTCCCCGCCACTGTGCTGATGTAATCAGTGAAGCCAAGCGAGACGATTACCCGATGTAAAGCAGAAGCCCCTCGTTCTTTGTTGTTTTGCCAAAAAACAAAAGCTGTCGATTTATCTGATACTATGGAGTGTTTTGAGATGCCTCCTGTCATTATGGCCCAAACCTGCGTTAGAGCTGTGATATTGTGTGCTCCTTCTATTTTTGTGAGATAACTTAAGAATTATAAAGGGATGGCAAATAAAGTACAAATGTGAATGTCACCGTGTTGAGTATTGATTCCGAGTGTGTCTTCTGATTTAGCTGTGAACATTTTTTTTGTTTTTTTGTAAATCCTGTTATTTCTTCATATTATTTTTTTAAAAAGAATAAATTTAGTGTTTTGACAACACATCAGTAACACATTTTGGTATAAAGGAGTTTCCCAGAAACAGTGCCTCTGAAATGATGCCCAGACCTTTAAAATGCTCATTCACAAGAACATGGCTGGAAAACAGCAGTAAAGAGGCTCCTAGGCTTTACAGCAACAATGCACTAAAAACACACACCTGTTGTTGAAATAAGTGTATGAGCTCAAGAACACTTCTGAAAAGCATTGTTAGACAATAAATCCCCACAAATGCAAATTAAAACTCTAGAATGAAAAGATAAAAACATATTTTCAAAGGAACTTTAAATTGCTAAAGTAGAGTGGGCGCCTTTTCTGACAGTCAGAGGAATTTAAAACTCCTTTTTGGAAACAATTTATACATCCAGGCGAAAGAGGAGAGGTCCCATCTGGCACGATTCAAAAGCCTGTAACTGTGATGGTATGGGGCGATTAGCACGCACGGCACGTTGAACTCACTCATCTACAAATGCATCATTAAGGCTGAACAACAACAGCTTTTGGAGCAAGGCATGCAGATGCTATCTCAGCTATTTCACTGAGACGATGTCAAACCACGTCTGCAGCATGACTACAGAAACAGTCTGAATGTTCAAGTGAGGCTAAAATTTTAGCATTATAGGGGAAAAAAGAGAGACGGACCCTGAATGTCACTGTGAAACTGCCAAATTCCTCTAGTAATGTCATGGTTTTCTATCCACAGAAGTTTTTCTCGTAAAGTATATTTAAAAGTCTAAGAAAGAAGTAATGAAATGCACCAAACTCTATTATTTGTGTTAATAGTCGTAAGAAAAAGAACAAAATAGTAATGTGCAGATGTTTGTATTTGTTTTTTAAACATCATGCCCAGTGCTCCAGCCTTTTTATGAAACTGAAGTGTTTTTTTTTCGTTTTTTTTTTAATCAAGGATCCTAAATGTAGACATTTTCCTGTCTGTCTGGTGAGTAACATCGTAAATGCAGATGTTAAAGGATCTGAAAATCATGTAGGAAAAAATGTTTGTCCTGAAATGATTTTTTTTTTAAAACAAAACGTAATCCAACAATCTGTGGCAGCAGTGTAAAATCTACCCAGGTAAGAACAAATTCCAGCTTCACATTCAGTTCAACCTCAACTGTGAAGTGTTTTAGTTTATTCGTATTTGTATTTCATGTAATCACATTAATCCTGCTATTTGAAAATGAGTACATAATATTGCACTCATGTCACTTTACAATGAATTTTGCTACAGAGACACAATATTATCTTTGTCTCACGTTTTGGTCTACTTGATTGTTGAGAAGAATACATATTTAGAGAAAAATGGACAGCGCAGAGCCTCTGCCCATCTGATCTTCCTTCTATCTCTTTCACACACAGACCTGCAGAGGGAGCTCAGCAGTAATGAACTGCAAGCCGCTCACATGACGTGTTCGGTGCTCTTCACTGAGGATAAACAAAGGCCAAAGATCCAGCTGAGGACTGCCTCGTGTATCTATGATAAACACATGTTGGTGTCAGACGAATGGGGCATCCAACACAGCCCTGTGCAAACTCCTCGCACCAGCTCTCAGATCAGACCTGTCAACAGAGAATCCCAGTCCCAGCCTCCAAACAGCCCAGTAACCTCTGATGTCTTCCAGCTGGCCCCTTTTAAAACGCCAGGAAAAAGCAGCAAGATGGCATTCAGAAGCGCCTCCTTTTCTGAATCTCATAAACCTGCCGAAGCATCTGATGTTTTCCTCCAGGCACCGTTTGGAAGCAGGCAGGAAACCAGCAGAGCTGATCTAAATGCTCACATATTTAAGCCTTGTGCAGAGCAGATACAAAACAACAAAAAGTGTCACCCGGTCAGAGTCTCGCCTCCCCTATCTCTGCAGCATTTTAGTTTTCAGGCAGCTCCTGTGCGCACAGAGGCGCCTCTGCCCCAGCAGCCGGTGGCGGTGCATCGGGTCGTCTCCAGGATCGGTCAGCAGGCGGCCGTGGGCTCAGTGGCAGTGGGGCCTCTGCATTCCTGGACAATAAGCGGGAAATCTCTGGATGACCCCTTCACTGCTGCACCTTTTCAGCCAAGATGCTCTCAGGGGAAGCCCTGATTATATAATCATATCTTTTTCTCTTTTTTTTTTAAAGAAAGCCAAGTCAGAGCTTTTTATGTAACGTAGAAAGGAGCCAAGGTATTGTTAAGTGGCAGTATTACTTCATTCTACATGTACTGTAGCTTTACTTTAACATTATTCCTGCAGTATGAACATATTTGTTTTTTTAGCATTTATGTGCTTCTTTTAAGTTAAGGGTCTACCTCAGTCATGTGATGTGCTTATAGTCAGTGCACAAGTCATATCAGCACTTCACAGTCTGAACTTTTATTACCTTTGGTGAACTAATCAACAATTTGTACGTAATAAAAGCTTATTTGAGGACATTAGTGAGGTTAGGTTGGGTGTGTAAGTGACATTTTTATGCTGATAATGAAGAAGAAAAATTAACATGATAATGTGTTACAACCCTAAACATCAGTCTCTGCTGAGAGAAAGCAGCAGCTTACATTTCCAAGCTATTATCGTGTAAATTTCTAGATGTTTACATTTAGATTGTGCCTTGGGGGGGGGGGGGGGGGGGGGGGGGGGGGGGGGGGGGGGGGGGGGGGGGGGG